>JASDQU010219046.1:0-16911 GCA_032191745.1 Picea mariana
CAAAGCACCTGTCTACGTCAAGCAGTAAAACATCATGTCATCTATCATAATGCATCATAATCAATGATAAATGTTTTAACATCATAAAAGTCCAGATCACTTGCGAGCAAGTGTCCTCAAAGAATAAGTTTTCTCAGTGCATCAGAGCGGGATGTTACAAAAAGGTCCTTATCATGTATTTTCTTCTACATTTTATTCTACTTGGATGCACTGGGAAGTGAGTTTAAAATTCCTTCCTTTGATCTTTTCTGTGAGCGTCTTACTAGAGAACAATCTAAGATTATTCAATTAGATGCTCTTTTTGGATCTAACAATAAGGCTCTTATGGCTCATACCTCCAAACATAAGCAAAAGACTTGGTATAAGAAAAAAAACATTTTTCTCCATCTTGTGAGTCTACCTCCAAGCCTCAGTAGAAAACAAAACCTTTTCCTCCATCTTCCAAATCTGGTGAGTCTTCCTCCAAGACAAGGAAGAAGAAGTCAAATGACACATGTAGTTTTTGTGACGGACTTGGGCATGTAGAATCTAAATATTGGTTGAAACTTGAAGCTTTGAATGAAGCCATGAGGAAACATAAGATTCCAGTGTCCAAACCTTCTTCTACTAGTAAAGGACATGCTTTATCAGCTCAATCCTTGTATGCATATTCAGATAGTTGGATACTTAATTCCGGTGCTTCACACCACATGAATCATTCTCATGAGTTGTTGGATTCTACATCTGAATGTAAAATTTCACAAATTGCAGTTGGAGACTCTACACAACTGGATGTTTTTGGATCTGGAAAAGTGCAGTTAGATAAAGGATGCATTAATGATGTTCTTCTTGTTCTTGATATCTCTACAAATCCTCTCTCTATCTATCAAATTTGTCATTCTTGTAATGGGAAAACAATAGAGTTTTCTCCTAATGATATAATCATTAGAAAACTACAAAATCCAAACATTATTGTTGCATCTAGAAAAGTAGATCATAGTTCTCGACTATATAAGTTATTTTCTTTTGAGTCTTCCTTTGATTCCTCCTTCATTGCACATGTCGATGCTTTGAGTAGGCTTTGGCATGAAAGATTTGGACAACTCAACCACAAATATTTGCAGCAGTTGAGCACACAAAAATTGGTTCTTGGTCTTCCTAAAAGTTTCTTGTATTGATGGAGTTTGTCCAGGTTATGTCCTTGGAAAACAACATCAAGATCATTTTCCTAAAGGAAAAGCATGGCATGCTACAACACCTCTTGAGTTGGTGCATATTGATCTCATGTCATTTCCAACTCGCTCATTTTCAGGGGCTAAGTGTGCACTCACTTTCATTGATGACTTCTCACGTTGCTCTTGGGTGTACTTTCTTAAGTACAAGAGTGAGGTCTTTGATACTTTTAAAAACTTCAAGGCCTTTTTTGAGAAATAGTTGTCTCTTTTTATCAAGAAACTATGCATAGATAATGGGGGGGAGTATGTCAATCAAGAATTCACAGATTTTTGTAGAGAACATGGCATTCAACATCAGCTCACTGTTTCCTACAACCCTCAGCAAAATGGTGTTGTTGAAACAAAGAATCGAACACTGAAATAAATGGAAAACTATATGATTCATTCCAAGAACATGGCACCTTCCTTCTAGGTTGAAGAAGTGAACTGGGAAAATTACATTCAGAATAGGATGCTTCATCGGGCAGTATTGCATAAGACTCCAGAGGAAGCTTGGAGCCATGTTAATCCCAATGTCTCTACTTTTAGAGTATTTGGCAGTCCATCATGGGCCTTAATTCCAATTGAAAAGCACAAAGCTATGGAGAAGAAAATCCAACCATTGATATTCATTGGTTATTGCGAGGACATGAAAGAATATAGGTTATTTGAACCTATTACTAAAGAAGTCTTCTTTCGAAGATTTGTCCATTTTGATGAAGGATTCAACCCCACATCAAATACTTCTCCATCTTCATATTGTCATGTTGACAATGGTATTGAACATGTTGACAATTTTTCTTTAGAAGATGATGATGACCATTTTGAAGTTCAACATCAACATCAAACAAAATAAAATCTACCACCTGCACCAATAGAGAATGAGCATCCTGAACAGGAACAAATTGATCAAGAAAATGAACAACTTGATCAAGAAATGCATCTCAGGAGGATCTTTCATGAGAGAAAGAGGCATGACAGGAATGGCTATGAGCCAACTGATTTAAGCTAGTCTCCATCATCCTCTTCCCCTATCCAATCACAAAGAATAGGTGTCACTTTTTTGAGTCATACTATCTCAAATGATCCACAACAATTTTATGATGTTGTTGGCATACCTAAATGGGATGCTTCCATGACAGAGGAGTATTCTTCATTAATAAAGAATCACACATGGGATCTTGTTTCTCTTCCAAAGGGACGAAAGCTAGTTCATTGTAAATGGGTCTATAGGACCAAATATGCAGCAGATGACTCTGTTGACAAGCATAAGGCACGTCTTGTGGCCAAGGTATTTTCACAAGTTAAATGGATTGATTACTTTGATACTTTTTCCCATGTTTCCAAGATGAATTATATACGCCTTGTGCTTTCACTTGCTGCTTCACAGGGCTGGTCAGTCTACCAAATGGATGTAAATAACACCTTTTTGCATGGTGATTTAGATGAGGAAATCTACATGGAGAAGCCTCCTGGTTTTGTGTATGATCCTTCTCTTGTTTGTAGGCTCCGACGTTCTCTCTATGGTCTCAAACAAGCTCCTCGAGCTTGGTATGAGAAGATGGATAGTTTGGGTTTCATCGTTGTCATTTTTATCCTAAAGTTTACACTCAAAGGCAAGAAACTGATCTCTTGATTCTGGTTTTGTATGTGGATGATTTAATTCTCATGGGGAGTTCTTCATCTATGATTCAGAGCATACAACAAGCATTGATGGGACAGTTTGATATGACAGATCTGGGACTTTTGCATTATTTTCTTGGACTACAGGTTTTTTAATCTTTTGAAGGAATCTCCATTTTTCAGTAGAATTATGCACTTTATTTACTTCATCTCTTTGGCATGGTCAATTGTAAACCTGTCCATACTCCATTTCAGTAAGGAGTTACCCTGTCTACCAATTTCTCCTCACCGTGTGTTAATCCTTCGCTGTATCGACAACTAGTTGGGAGTTTGTTGTATGTGACTCATACATGTCCTAACATATCTTTTGCAATAGGACTTGTCTCTCGGCTCTCTCAATATCCTCATGAGAGTCACTAGAAAGCAACAAAGCACATTCTGAGGTACATTCAAGGTACTACCAATTTTGGAATTGTGTACTCTTTTGGTGCTTCTCAACTTGTGAGCTTCACTGACTCTGATTGGGATGGTTTGATTGATGATCGAAAGTCCACATATGGCTTTTTATATTGTCTTGGCTCCACACCTATTACATGGTCTTGCAAAAAACAATCTCCAATTGCTTTATCCTTTGCAGAAGTTGAGTATTGTGTTGCATTTCTTGCTATTTAGGAGGTTATTTGGCTTCGACAACTACTGACAGTGTTTGGAATTCAACAGGATTATCCCACCACTCTTTGGTGTGATAATCAAAGTGCCATACACATTTATGGCAACCCAGTGGAACATCAACAAACCAAACACATTGAGATCCACATGCACTTCATTAGACAACTCATCTAGGATGGTTTTCTCAACTTGGATTATTTTCCTACTGAAGCGCAAGTTGATGAAATCTTCACTAAACCTTTGGCATCACCTCATTTTCTTCAGCTATGATCGATGCTTGGGGTGAAGGAAGTTGTCACTGGGGGGTTATATTGAGACCTCCTACCTTCACTTTTTTATGTTTTTTTCTCTCTTTAGGGGAGGAGCTTTTTCCTATGATTTTTCTCCTTTTCTCCACTTATGAGAGTTTGTATTGGGTACCATAGCAGGCCTAGTAGCCAGGACCCATATTTTTAGGTATTTTTTACTTCCCTAAGTTGCACTTATGGGGGGGGTGTTGATGTATACTTTTACTTAGGACAGGTAGGACCATGCCATGTTTCTTGGTTGTTTGTGGACAACCACCATGTGCTTCTTTGACTTATCACTGGAGTGAGTGAATTTACCAACCATCTCTTTGTCTTATTACTCCAATGAGTGAGTTATCCATCTATCTTCATCAATGTTGTCTCCTCTAAGACTATTATAAATAGAGGAGCTCTTCATTGTAATTAGGAAAGAAGATCTAATAGAATATTTTCTCCTTTGTAGAAGGTTGTTGGTCTTTGTAGTTGTCTTGTAGTGTCTGTGATATTTTTTTATTATCAATATCTACACTTTCATCACCTGCAATTATCATCCACGAGGGAAAGCCAAGCCTTACTAATATTTACACATAGGAATCATGTAAGTGTAAATGTAAATATAAATATGAGCCCTTCAACACTACTTATCATATTCTCCCATTCATTCTTCATGTATGTACATGACAACTTGTATTATTAATCCCTGCCTCCTACGAGGGAATATAGAAATCACCTCGCAATGAACCATCATTGATCGTCTATCAATGGGTGCATTCTGCAACATTAACTAGTACATTTTATATGTTTTTAACACAGTTTTATAAGGTTCTTATAAAATTCACTATTAAAAATTATTTATTGTTAAAAACAAATCATTTTTTTATTTTTCCAATTTTATAAATAAAATTTATTATTTGTCCATTGTTCGATGATGCGACTTTAATAAGCTAGTGTATATCATTTGTTTTATTCAATTGTCAGAGTTTATAAATGATTTATTTATTTTTAAATTTTATTCGTTTGCACTTATTTCTCTGACAAATACTGCAGAATAACATATTTCACTGACAAATACAATGTTTAGTGTCTCTCCACCTCGTGACATGTTTCTCAGGCCCTTGCCACCTCCTCATCCCCACCTCACCACCGCCTCACTTCCCCAACTCACCTACATTTGCGATATTTACTTTTTGCTTCCACCATATTCATCATCTCAGAAGACCAACTGGTAGAACTACATTTAGATGATGCTAGATTACATGTTAAAGCTCAACGTTAAGGTCTAGAGTTCTTATCTGGTTGTCCAAAGAAATTTATATATATGAAAAACTAGAAGCAACCACTGATAAATTCAGCGAAATCCTTGGAAAGGGAGGCTATCAGACAGTCTACAAGGGCTACCTTCCTGACCAGACACCGATAGTAGTAAAGAGAATAGATAGAATATCTTAAGGAGAAGAGGAATCCTGGGTGCACATGACAATTATCTGCAGGGTTCATCCCCTAGACCTGGTGTGAATGAGAGGATTTTGCGCACAAGGAGAACACATGTCGCTCGTCTATGAATACATTCCCATTAGTTCCCTGGAAACCCATCTATTCTCTACCACCTAAACCCTCAACTGGGAGAAGCGGTACCAGATAGTGTTGTGGACGAGCAAAGTTTACAACAAGATAGGCGTCTGGGCAGGCTTTAGAGTGGGAAGAAGATGAAGAAAAATATATTGAGATCCACAATCCCTCTGTGAACCTCAAAGTGTTTGTGGGGAATCTTCCCTGGAGTGTCAACGATGTCACTATGGTTGAGGTTTGTCATTTTCTCATTTTCTATTATACAGAGGTCTCGTTAAGAAATGAGAATCCTAACTATTATGCATATGTCCAATAAATTATTCAAATAGAAATTTGGCAACATTATGAAATAAGAACTTCGGAAAAGGGAAAACATGTACCTAGAGAATATCTGCGAGGCTTTTTCTCTTGGCTCCCAGTCCTCCTCCTGGTTACAAACCAATGAATCCATCCACTCCTCACTCAAACAACTCTGTAGAATATTGTTGCGCCAGATTACCCTGTACTAACTTCTCCAGGTGTTCGTTTTCTTCTTTTTGAGTGGGAAGTACAGGTTGGAGGAAAAATATGGATTTGTTGTTTCCATCATAAAATGACCTCAACTTTCTACTGTCATGTAATGTCCCCCACCTCTTGATGAAGAGGTATTGAGGAGACTCAGTGGCCTAGGCATCCCCACTAGGCCATAGTCTCACACTAAGGGGAAAGGTCAACTAAGCTAAGGTTATATTCTTAACTTGACTGGAGGAAAAGTTAAAAAAGGAGTAAAAGATAACTCAATGAAAGAATAGAAGCGCTGGAAGAGTTAACCCTGGGAGTTAATCTAACTCAACAGAGAAATAGAAGAAAAAGTATAAATACAAAGCTGGGGCGCACCTATGAGGCATTCTGGATTTTGGTATTTGCTTGTTATTGCTCTTGAGCATATAGTTTGGGGGTTTTGTTGTTACAAACCCTTGTGAGCAACTCAGTGGTGAAAGATCCACTCACTTGTTCCAAAGCTTGGTCTCATGGATGAAAGACTCCACCCACACCATTCTACACTCATCACTTACCCACCTATCGATTCAGAAAAGCAGCAGGGTCATACTGTTCAGGAGTTTCCACCAAGGGCACATCATTATCTGAAGAAGACTTCGATCCAGTTGACCAGGAGAGCTTTTGGGTATTCCAACACTTGGGTTTTACTTGCAGGTCCTCAACCATCACTTTAAGGGTTTTCTTGAAGAGTTATCATCATCAGATCTTCAACTATAGATTTGGACGGCTTTGAGGCAAAGACGGCGTCCTATGATTCAGTATTTCTCGTATCTAGGGAGTTCTACCTAGAATTTGGATCTGAAACTTGTCCTACGAGGTTTCCATAGCCTGATCTATATTCCTGGAGAGTTTCAGAGAATTTGGAGGTCTCCTTCATTAGGGCTGAGTTATCTAGGGTTTCAGGCATTCAGGAGGGCGTAGTTGCATTAGAGGATTCAGCTTTTGGAGGGGTTTGACTTAGCATTTTGGCCTGATACTCCAGGAGGGGGATCTCATCACTCTGATCTATCAGTTGGCAGAGTTTGGGTTCATTTGGTGTCTTCCTTCAGTTGGGCCGAATTATTGAGGGTTTCAACCTTCTACTAGAGCATGGCATCTTCAAGCTTGAGGAGTTTGGTATCCATATGGCTCAGATCTACTTTTATTGGCCTTCACTTCTTATCCAACCTTTGGAGGCAACTTTGTATTAGAGGGAGCATTTTGTAGCAGCTCATAAATATTATCTATTGGAGCCATCTGAGGATTATTCCAGATCTGCTCTCTATTGTATCTAATTCATGCTTCTTATAATAAAGGTCAGATATATGCTTGTTTTTTCTATATCTTGAGTGTGTTATGATCTTATATGTATTGGATGAATCTTGTATAAACACCATTAAATAACAGGAACAACTTCAATAGCCACCTACACATCAAATACATCAGTGGTAGTTAGTGATTCCAAGCAAAAAAATTGGCTTGGGATCATTACAGTGGTATCAGAGCTTTGATCCTCCAAACCTGTGGAGGGATTAGCGCATGCAGAGGTAGAGTGGGATCTTTATGGGCAGAAGGAAGAAACAAACCAGTGAAACATAAGCTGAAATGAAGGGTTCAGGAGATGATCATGAGCCACAAGGCTTGGCCTACTTGGCAGCTAAATTCCGTAAGACCCTGAATCTCATAGAAAGCAACTTAGTCCATCATTTGCAGGAGAGCCAGGAGACAAGCCGAAGGGAACAGGCCGAGATCACCGAAACCTTAAAGAAGGTAGATGGAAATCTGAAAAAAAAAATGATGAGAACCAGACAATGATAACCAAGCTATTGATGCAGATGACTCATAAGGGGAAAGACCCTGAGACATATGGAAACAAAGAAGCTAGTGGATCTGGTGGATCTCATGGTGAGATCAGATATAATCCAGAGAGAGCCCCCAGATCTGAAGGAATCCATGGAGGTGGCACGTCCTATGGGCACTTGGGTAGCAGGGATAACCCTAGGCCATACATGCCTACATTCACAGATGAACAAGGGCAACAAGAAGAGGTGGATGATTTCATTGAGCAGATGGCACGATGTACTAAGGAATACTACAGGTTGGATATGGTGATTCAAAGGTAGATGTCCCTGGATCAATATTGCCAACTCAAGTTTAGAAATAAGCCTAGGCCAAACCACAGAAGTAGCTTTGAGTTTGAATGAAGAGCAGGGAAGATAGAGATCACGTACTTTGATGGTATGACCAAGATGACAGCACAGGCATGGGTGCAAAAGATGGACACCTATCTACAACTTAACCCCATGAGGGAGATGGAAGCCATCAAGTTTTCCACTATGTACTTGGATGGGAAGGCACATGATTGGTGGTATCATGGACTCACCACACTAGGCCACAATCAGATAGTATCCTACACAGAATTCACTCAGAGGCTCATTGATAGGTTTGATCAGGGAGATCCTAAGCTACATTTTCGGGAGCTCACACAACTCAAGAAAATAGGTATGGTTGAGGCATATATTGATGAATTTCATAGGTTGGCAGTGATGGTGCAAGATATGTCCTCGACCAGGCTCATGATGCTCTTCACTGAGGGGTTGATGGAACCCCTGAAGGGTTGGGTAAAGGCTTTCAATCCTAACAACCTACAAGATGCTATATGGAAGACAAGGGATCTAGGACCAGCTACTAAGTCAAAATTCATACCCAGACCACCTCTTAACATTGGAGGAAGAGATCAAAGGCCTCCAATGAACCAAGGAGGACGTGACCCAAGGGGTTTTTACAGGGGTTGTGGCAGAGTGGATGAGAACACCAGGAGGGAGCTGAGAAGGAAGAAAATTTTCTTCACTTGCAAAGAACCATTGAACCCAACACACAAATGCATGGGCCGTGGTCAAGTACACTACATAGAGGTCACTTCAAACAACGAGGAGGAGGAGGAGATCGAACAGATACAGAACATTGAGGCCAAAACTATTGAGGCAATAGAGGAAGAGATCGCAAGACAAACAGGATAGGACAACATGGCTACCTTAGCATCTATCAATGGAGTGCCCAAATATAACACCTTCCAGATGAGGGAAGTCTTGCAGGGATAGAAGGTATCGGTTCTGATTGATGGGGGAGCCTCTCATAACTTCATTAATTCAGCATTGCTAAAAAGGAAGTACATACCCACAGTAGAGTTTGAAGGGTTCAAGGTGGAAGTAGCAGGTGGAAGCACTATGTCTTGTGACAGATACATCTCGGGCATGAAGCTTACCTTGGGTAGGCATGAGCTGGTATAGGACGTCTATGTCATGGACCTCCTAGATACCAACATCATCCTGGGTGTTTAGTGGCTAAGGACGTTAGGACCTATCACCACCAACTACAAGACCATGTAGATGTCATTCACAGAGGAGGGTGGACGAAAGGTAGTGCTCCGGGGTATGACAGGGAATGCTGCAAAGGTGGTCACAGCCAAGAGGATGGAGGCCATCTTCCAAAGAGATGAGATAGTGTACGTAGTAGAATGCAGGATTTCAACATGTGTGGATGAGCAAGGCAAGTTTCACTACACCCCAGAGATCAAAGAAATCCTTGATAAGCACCACAAGGTTTTTGGACCAATTCCCCCAGGGGTACCACTAGACAGGGGGTTTGAGCACATTATTGAGCTAGAGGAAGGAACCAAACCAGTCATTACCACACCATACAAACATCCAAAGAAGTACAAAGATGAATAGAGAAGGCCATCAAGGAACTTTTGGACATGGGGCACATCAGACCAAGCACTATCCCTTTTGCTTCTTCAGTAGTGTTGGTAAAGAAGAAAGATGGCACTATGAGGATGTGCATTGACTTCAGGGCCTTGAATAAAAAGACCATCAAAAATAGGTGCCCGATACCAAGGATTGATGAGCTGCTAGACGAGTTGCATGGAGCTGTCTACTTCACCAAGATTGACCTTCGTTCTGGCTATCATTAGATCAAGATGAGGGAGGAGGACATCTCAAAAACAACTTGCAGATGCCATTATGGCCACTATGAGTTTTTGGTGATGCCCTTTGGGTTAACCAATGCACCAGCCACGTTCCAATCTTGTATGAACCATGTGTTCAATAAGTAGTTGAGGAAGCACTTGCTGGTATTTTTTGATGACTTGCTCATTTACAACAAGACGTGGGAGGAGCATATCAGACATGTGGATCAGATTTTGTCAATCATGGAGGAACAATCACTATATGCTAAGGAGTCCAAATGCGACTTTGGAATGACAGAGGTGCTTTACTTGGGGCACATCATTGGAGCAAAGGGGGTACAGGTACATCAGGAGAAAATACAAGCCATCACGGAATGGCCTACTCCTAAGACACTCATTGGATTGAGAGGATTTCTGGGCATGTGCACGTACTATAGGAAATTTGTCAAGGGATTTTCTCAGCTATGTGTACCCTTGACTGATTTGACTAAGAAAGGAGCATTCAAGTGGAATGAGGAGGCTCAAATGATGATGGACAAGATGAAGAAGGTAATGAGTACGTGCCTAGTCCTGGCCCTTCCAAATTTTAGCCTACCTTTTACCTTGGAGTGTGATGCCTCAGGAGAAGGGATAGGGGCCGTAATGATGCAGAAGAGGCATCCTCTTGCCTATGAGAGTTAGAAACTCAGGGGTCCCGAGCTACTCTACAACATTTATGACAAAGAAATGTTGGCTATCATGCATGCACTAACCAAATTCTGGCAATACTTGGTAGGTGCACGGTTTGTGGTCAAGTCAGATCATAATAGTCTCAAATACCTATTGGAGCAGAAGGACTTGAATGAGAGACAACAGAAATGGGTAAGAAGAATACAGGCTTACAACTTTGACATTGAATTTGTCAAAGGAAAGAACAATGTGGTGGATGATGCACTATCCAGGAGGCCATCCATCTTTGCCATGACAGGTGTATCAGTTGACTGGAAAGACCATCTGATGATAGAGTATGCAAAGGATCAGTTCACATGTCAGCTATTGGATGGGCGGGTACAAGATGATAATTTCAGGGTTATAAACGACCTCATATACTACAAGGACAAAATCTTTTTGGTTCTTGGATTAGCCCTCAAGGCCAAGGTTTTGTAGGCATACCATGACTCACCCATGGCAGGACATCAGGGGATCAGCAAGACGTACAAGTAGGTGAGGGAGAGGTTCTCATGGAAGGGCCTCAAGGAGGATGTGATAAAGCACATCAAAGAGTGTACTACATGTAAGGAGAACAAGGATGAGCACACACACCCAACAGGACTACTGCAACCCTTACCCATTCCGGAGCACAAGTGGGAAAGCATATCCATGGATTTCATCATCGGGTTGCCAAAGACACAAGGGAAGGAATGCATTTTTGTAGTAGTGGATAGGTTGACAAAGTTTGCACACTTCTTTGCCATAGCTACCGACTTTAGTGCAGCACAGGTGGCTGAACTATTTTTTAGGGAGATTTTCAGGTTGCACGGCCTACCCAAGACCATTGTCAGTGACAGGGATAACAGGTTCATGAGTACATTTTGGCAGGAGTTATTTAGATTGGTTGGTATGACCTTGACCGCTAGTACCATCGATCATCCTCAGATGGATGGATAGACCGAGATAGTCAACAAGTGGGTGGAAGGCTACCTCAGAAATTATGTGGCAGAGCAACAGAAAGCATGGGATAGATGGTTGCACTTGGGAGAATATTGCTACAACACCACCCAACATACGTCCATAGGCATGTCACCGTTCAGGGCCTTGTATAGCTATGATCCTTTATCTTTTGTGGAGATTGCTTTTGGTGACAACCGGGCACCCATGGTGTAGGATTGGATACAGCAGAGCCAAGACATTCTCAAGAAGCTGAAGGATCATCTACAGAGAGCACAGAACCAACAAAAAGTCCAAGAAGACAAGCACACAGTTGATCGTACTTTTGAGGTTGGTGACTTAGTCTATCTAAGGCTCCAACCATACAGGCAAGATTCCATAAAAAGAAGCGGAGCAGAGAAGCTACAACCACGTTTCTTTGGTCTCTACAGAGTCAACAGGAAGATAAGGGTTGTATCTTATGAGCTAGAGCTTCCATAGGGCAACAGAATACACAACATCTTCCATGTCTCCTGCCTTAAGAAAGCCATAGGCCAACACATCACACCCATTGAGGTACTACCTCCCATGGATGAAGAAGGACAGCTTGTTTTGATTCTGGAGGAGATATTGGAGGTCAGAGAAAAGAGGCTTAGGAACAGAAGCATCAAGGAGTACCTGATCAGATGCAAGGATCTACCCATTAAGGATGCCACATGGGAAAATGAACAAGTGGTGAGAGAAACAGGTTTGGAATTGCTTGAGGACAAGCAATTTCTAGCAGGGGAGACTGTAATGTCCCCCACCTCTTGATGAAGAGGTATTGAGGAGACTCAGTGGCCTAGGCATCCCCACTAGGCCATAGTCTCACACTAAGGGGAAAGGTCAACTAAGCTAAGGTTATATTCTTAAGTTGACTTGAGCAAAAGGTAAAAAAGGAGTAAAAGATAACTCAATGAAAGAATAGAAGTGCTGGAAGAGTTAACCCTGGGAGTTAATCTAACTCAACAGAGAAATAGATGAAAAAGTATAAATAGAAGGATGGGGTGCACCTATGAGGCATTCTGGATTTTGGTATTTGCTTGTTATTGCTCTTGAGCATACAGTTTGGGAGTTTTGTTGTTACAAACCCTTGTGAGAAACTCAGTGGTGAAAGATCCACTCACTTGTTCCAAAGCTTGGTCTCGGCGATGAAAGACTCCACCCACACCATTGTACACTCATCACTTATTCACCTATCGATTCAGAAAAGCAACAGGGTCGTACTGTTCAGGAGTTTCTAGAAAGGGTGCATCATTATCTAAAGAAGAGTTCGATCCAATTGATCAGGAGAGATTTTGGGCATTTCGACACTTGGGTTTTACTTGCAGGTCCTCAACCATCACTTTGAGGGTTTTCTTGAAGAGTTATCATCATTAGATCTTCAACTATAGATTTGGACGGTTTTGAGGCAAAGAGGGAGTCCTGTGATTTAGTATTTCTCAGATCTAGGGAGATCTACCTAGAATCTGGATCTAAAACTTGTCCTATGGGGTTTCCATATCCTGATCTATATTCCTAGAGAGTTTCAGAGCATTTGGAGGTCTCCTTCATCAGGGCCGAGTTATCTAGGGTTTCAGGCATCTAGGAGGGCACAGTTGCATTAGAGGATTCAACTTTTGGAGGGGTTTGCCTTAGCATTTTGGCTTGATACTCCAGGAGGGGGATCTCATCACTCCTATCTATCAGTTGGCAGAGTTTGGGCTCATTTGGTGTCTTCCTCTAGTTGGGTCGAATTATTGAGGGTTTCATCCTTCTACTAGAGCGTGGCATCTTCCAGCTTGAGGAGTTTGGTATCCATATAGCTCAGATCTACTTGTATTTGCCTTCACTTCTTATCCAGCCTTTGGAGACAACTTTGTATTAGCGGGAGAATTTTGTAGCAGCTCATAATTATTATCTATTAGAGCCATCTGAGGATTATTCCAAATCTGCTCTCTATTGTATCTGATTCATGCTTCTTATAATAAAGGTCAGATCTATGCTTGTGTTTTCTATATCTTGAGTGTGTTATGATCTTATATGTATTGGATGAATCTTGTATAAACACCATTAAATAACAGGAACAACTTCAATAGCCATCTGCACATCAAATACATCAGTGGTAGTTAGTGATTCCAAGAAAAAAAATTGTCTTGGGATCATTACATGCCACTAATACCGCCATGCGAGGATGCTCCAATATGGATCCAGAGAAGCCATTACCATTGAAGAAACTGCCCACACACACTTGAGTGATAGGCTCAATTCCCTTTCCCTTTCATTTATCTAGTAAAAGCGTTTCTCTCATAGCATCATGATGAGATCTTTTCCTAATTCATTCATATACAATGGGTCTTGCAAGATGGGGCTATTTCCTCCAAGGTCATCACCTAGTGATCCTCTCATTCTGAGAACATGAAACATCTTTACTGGACTCTCGGTCACCATTTGGATCGATCAATTATGTATAATTACAAGTGCACTGCAACATCCATATTTCACTAAACACATTTTCTTAACACTGAATTTGATCTGGATTTATGCAGGAACACAATGAAATACATAAATACACATAAACGCAGAGATGCACTGGAAGTAAAATTTCATTTCATTAACAACAAATGACTGAAATATGCTTACAGACAGAATGGAAATAAAATAGCTCGGGCGTTGGTAGCTTATCTTTGAGAAGAGATGTGGCGGCTACTAGCCTATGAACTCTGTGTTACAATGAGGCTCGAAGGCCTATATATTATTGAGAAACAATGAAAAACCCTAAACATCCAAAAACCTAACCCTAGGAGATTAAATGCCAGAATATGGGCCCCGTTGGGGTAAATTGGTACATCAATTTCCCAGGATCGTAACTTTGGAATACTATCTCTGTTTGATGCACATGATAGATCATTAGAATATGAGTCCATTCTTCTGGCGGGTGTTCTTGATATGTGTGTCCATAATCCGATCAGTTGTGGCTTGTTCCATGCAATCTGGGTTTAATTTTGTTGGTGTGAGTTGTTCGGCCATGTCGAATGTGTCCAGTAGAGGTGGAAAGTAGGGACGAAGGGGGTCCACATTGAACACTGGGTGCAGACCAAGGAATGGTGGAATACTGAGCTCAAAGGCATTGTCCCCTACAGCCTTGGTGATGGTGTATGGCCCATATCGAAGTAGGCGAATCTTGCGGTAGGGTCCAGCGAGGCGCTCCTTTTGCAAATGTAGCCACACTTTGTCGCCCACCTGGAAGTTGTGTGGCACCTGATGTTGATCATGTCGTTGCTTGTACTTAGCATTGGCTCTGTCCAAGATTTCATGAACCTGTTGGCGGATGTGTTGAATGTGCTCAATGAAGTTGTTTGCCTTGTCAGCCTCAAACTAGACATGGGTTGAATCTGCCTGGGTAGCCACAAATGGCATGGCTACATCAATGGGACATAGTGGATGGAATCCCAAGCCCACCTGAAAGGGGCTGTGGCTGGTTAAGCTATGGAGAGCCCGATTGTAGCTGTGTTTTACATAGGGGAGGATCTCATCTCATGTGCGTGGATGCTTTGAGTTGTACATGCGTAAAATTTGTACAATCATCAAGTTGACGACCTCTGTTTGGCCATCAGTTTGCAAATGGAAAGCTATGGACTTGGTGAGCTTGGTGTCCAGCATCGACCAAAAGCTGGACCAAAATGTACTGAGGAACCTAATGTCTCGATCTGAGATGATAGACTGTGGGATCCCAAAGTGTACCCACACTTGCTCAAAGAAGAGTTTAGCAGTGTCTTTTGCTGTGATATTCTTCTTGTGGGCCATCATAATGGACATCTTAGAGAATCTATTGACAACCACAAAAACACAGTCATTGCCATGCTTAGTAGAAGGAAGGCCCGACATGTAATCCATGGAGATGGATTCCCAAGGTCAACTAGGGATGGGCAACGGAGTATAGAGGCCTTGCTTCTTGATGGTCGGTTTGGCAATGGCACAAGTAGTGCAGGATCTAATGTACTTCCCGACATCCTGTCGAAGGTTCGACCAATAGAAATACTTTTGAGGTACTACCACAGTTTTCTCGACCCCGAAATTCCCAACGATCCGACTGTAGTGCACCTCCAAAATCATCTTGGCACACTCGCTTGAAGGAACACAAAGATTTCCCAGGTGACATAGCAGGGCATCCTGGAGGTGAAAATTAGGAACTTGCTTACCCTCCAAGAGTGTATTTTATGTGTGGCCAAATTCTAGATCACTTTTGTAGAGAAGCATCCAATCGGAAGTCTCGTGCCCACAAGAGTTGAGCACCGTGGTTAGCGCCATGATAGGGGGTCGGCTGAGGCAGTTTGTAACATTATTGGTGCTTCCTTTCTTGTACTTAATGTTCAAATGAAACTATTGTAGGTATGTGGACCACTTCTGATGGCGATCATTTTGCAACTTCCCTTGTGTCTGTATGAACTGCAAGGGTCGGTCGTCTGTGTGGATGACCGTTTCCTTTCCCAAAATGTAATGCTTCCATTATCGACAAGCCTGCATAATGGAATACATCTCTTTGTCATAAGTGAGATACTTCTGGACTGTATCGGAATGTGTCTCACTGTGATATGCCACTAGATGACCCTGTTGAGTAAGGACTGCCCTAATAGCATAGTCAGAGGCATCTATCTCGATCTCAAAGGGCTGTTGCAAGTCTGGTAATGTGAACACTGGTGCAGAGCAGAGACAATGCTTCAAATTGTTGAACGCCTTCTGTTGAGATTCAGACCAAAAGAATTTTTCTTTCGCTCCTCCCTTGGTGACTTGACTCAAGGGCCAAGTGATATGAGAGAATCCCAACACAAACCTGTGGTAGAAATTGGTAAGACCCAAAAAGCTGCGGAGCTCTGTTAGGGTGGTTGGGACTGGCCAATCCCAAATGGATTGGATCTTTGTTGGATCTACATGCACCCCCTTATCATCAATAATGTATTCCATATAGTGAACCTAGGTCATGCCTGTTATCGCACAATTTGTAGGAAGGGTTTAGGCAGCTTGAGTCAAGGCTTAAAACCGGCATAACAGGAGCTTCCCCACCCACTGTCACCTCGATGGGGAGCTCTTTCTATTTAGGAGGGCTAGTCCAAGGGAGACGTCCCTGTGTAATCTGGTTTTCTAAAGGGCTAAAGGCTTAATAGATCAAGGTAAGAAGTTCCCTTTCACAGATTACTGCCAAGAATGAGATAGTCACAGGAGATGTTCCACTGATGAGACACCTGCTTGCGAGACAGAACAGATAAAGCTAGAAATGTGCTTGCAGTGGGTTAGTACTTCATAATATCAATGACTATCCTCCAATATACATATGAGCAATGATTAGATATAATTATTGACGAAGTCAATGATTATTAAACAAAGATAAATAGCTTATATCACTTCTTCAATAAGTACACCAAGAGATAAGAGCATTCAA
>JASDQU010219047.1:0-17836 GCA_032191745.1 Picea mariana
TTGATCATCATACTTCTTTTGGGGTTTCTCTTTTGCACTGATCCTTGATTCTTCTTGAGCACAACAAGTCCAAAGTTCTTCAAATGTTGGATACTCCTTTCTTGTGTTCATGCTTGTGGAAAATGCATCCCACATCTTGGGAAGACCATTGAGTACTATGTTTACCAACTCCTTCTTTGAGGTGATCTCTTCAATAGCTTGTAGTTGATCTCTTAACTGAGAGATTCTCACAAAATATGATGTTATGTTGTCGTCATCATTCATCTTCATGTCACGGAGCCCATTCTTCATACTCATTATTTGTCCAATGTTTTTGACTGAGAAGAGATTTGTTAGGGCATCATACATCTTCTTCGATGAGTCAAGATGGGAGATGTAGGGTATCAAGTGGTCTGGATTCCACTATGATACTCATAGCATTAATGTCATCGTCTTTGAACTTCTCCATAGCTGCAACATTCTGCGGTTCCTTCTCTTTCCCTTCTTCAAACTCCGGTTTCAGGATCTTTCCTTTCACGATATCGAACACTTTATTCTTGGCAAGGATGAGGTCAATCCTTGTCTTCCACGCTTTGAAGTTAGAGGCTCCATTTAACTTGTTCTCTGACTTCATAGAATAAGTCATGGCTTCTTTGACTTGGTCAAACCCTAGATTTGATCACAAACTCAAACTTCATGTCTTGTCTTACTCAGAGTATCAGGAGATGCGCTAGGCTAGAGCGCACTGATCTATCCGGAGATTAGGTCAATCCATTCACTTAAGGTGCCTCAACAAGAGGATTAGGGTTTCTACAACTGCTCTTGCTAGTAACCCTAGCAACAGTGTCTTGGAAGCTGCTTCTGCTAGTAACCTTGGCGACAGTTCCTCAACAAGCTCAATATCCCAGTGGCTATGTTTCCTTCCAGCGTTTAGACTGAATGAAGGAGGTGTGGGCCCATAACCTGTTAGAATATGAAAGATGTGTGCTTGTTTTACCATTGACAATACCCTTGTCACCCAACCATAGGCCAAAGCCACCCTCCGAGCACCTTAACCTTGACAAAGAATCACTTTGGAAGTAAACCCTAGGCTAGATAGCCAAACAAAGGGTAGCGCACCTTTCCCCAAGGATAGCGCATCAACAAAGGCCGATAAGATGTTCCAAACCCTAGCCAAGAGATAATCCAAGCCAAAACATAGCTGCTAGCTGCAACAGCTGCAGCAATAACTCTCCTTCAAACCTGCGCACAAGACTGCAACTGTTCTGCGCAGAACTGGCTCTCTGCAACTGCTGAGATGTGTCAAATGAGAGATTGGCGCCATGTATTTATAGTGGTTCTGGCAGACTTACTGGGGCCAACTTCTTCTTCTGGGTACCTATATGTTCAATATATTATTATTATTTCTGGTCGACTTCTTCTCTTGGAGGCTAATAACCTAATATAAGTTATCTTCTTGAGCCGACAAGTCTTCTAGGGTTATTATCCAACTTATTAGGGTTTCTTCTTTCTTCCCGGAGTATTCTATTCTCGTCAGGTTCACACGTGGAGGTAAATACCTCCCGCAGCTACCATAATATGAACACCCCTTTGGGGTAAGTTGGTACATCAACTTCTCAGGATCGTAACTTTTGCATACGATCATCGTTTTAAGCGCATGATAGTCCGTTGGAAAGGTTTATTCGAGGACTACATATTATGCTACCACACTCTGAATTTTTGTACAATGTGACTGTGGCAAGCCCAGAAAACGTTGCTTAGGGCCTCAAAATGGTCCTGGAAGTTTAGAACTCGAAAATCTAGAAACAAACTGCCAAAATGAAAATTGAAACTGCCAAGATGAAATTTGTATGTGAGCCAGTTGGAATAGGTGGGTGGCCATCGATATCCATCTGGATCAATCCTCCCCCCTTAGGAAGCAATGGTCTCCATTGTGTTGAGTTCCCCCATCAGATGATGAAATTTCTGCTGAATTTGGCCCCAGGTGAGCCACTTTCCTTGGTGCAGGAGTTGCCCTGCTTTGACAACCCGATAAAGCTAGATCTTATGTTGGTGAGTTCCCTTGACCTGTGTGTCCACGATTTGATCATTGGATGCCTGTTCCATACAGTCAGGGTTGAGCTATGCTGGTGTCAACTATTCTGCTACCTCTGACGTGTCCAATAATGGTGGAAAGTATGGCCTAATGAGGTCCACATTAAATACCGGGTGCAAGCCAAGGAAGGGGGTAATGTTGAGCTCAAAAGCATTGCCACCCACAACCTTGGTGATGGTATAAGGTCCATAGTGGAGTGGACGAAGCTTCTGATGGGGCCCTGTAAGGCGTTCTTTCTGCAAGTGTAACCAAACTTTATCTCCCACCTGAAACTTGTGTGGCACCCGATGTTGATCATGGTGTTGCTTGTGCTTGGCATTGGACTTCTGCAATATATTCTGAATCTGTTGGTGGATGTGCTGGATCCGCTCAATGAACCCGACAGCTTTGTCGGCTTCAGTTTGAGCATGGGACAAATCTACTTGGGTTGTCGCAAGGGGTAGTGCAACATCCATGGGACCCAATAGTTGAAATTCCAACCCCACCTGAAAGGGGTTGTGGCTGCTTGAGCTATGCATGGATATGTTGTAGCTGCGCTAAACATAAGGAAGACTCTCATCCCATGTGCGGGGGTGCTTGGAATTGTACATGTGCAGAATATACACGATCATTCGATTGACGACCTCGGTTTGGCCATCCGCTTGGGGGTGGAAGGCAGTGGATTTGGTGAGCTTGGTGTCCAACAGTGACCAGAGGCTCGACCAAAATGTTCTAAGGAACCAATTATCCCGATCTGAGACGATGGTTTGTGGTATCCCAAAATGTACCCACATTCGTTCGAAGAAGAGCTTGGCAGTGGCGTCTGTTGTGATGCTCTTCTTGCAGGTGACTAGAATCACCATTTTAGAAAAATGATCAACCACCACAAAAACACAGTCATTTCCCCGCTTGGTTGACGAAAGGCCCGACTTGTAGTCCATCGAGATGGATTCCAAAGGCCTTTCAGGAGTAGGCATAGGGGTGTACATTCCTTGTTTCTTAATGGATGGTTTGGCAATGGCACAGGCAGTGCAGGACCTGATATACTTGTTGACATCCTATCGAAGTTTCGACCAATAGAAATGTTGTTGCCGCACGACCACTGTATTTTCTATGCCAAAGTGTCGTACCACCCGACTGTAGTGGGATCCCCAAATCAGCTTCGCTCGCTTGCTTGATGGAACACAAAGATGGCCCAGATGGCACAACAACCCATCCTGAAGATGGAAATCAGTGATAGTGGTGTTTGCGCCCAACATCTGGTAGGTGGCAGCAAATTCAGGATCTCTCTCATAGAGTTGGGTCCATTCAGAGGTCTCATGGCCGCAGGAGTTTATCACTGTGGTGAGTGTTGCAACTGGTGGGCGGTTGAGGAAATCAACGACGCGGTTGATGCTTCTTGTCTTATACTTGATGTTGATATGGAACTGCTGCAAGTATGTGGACCACTTTAGATGGCGGTCATTCTGCAATTTGCCCTGAGTTTGTATGAACTGCAATGGCTTATGATTAGTGTGGATGATTGTCTCCTTCCCGCGAATGTAATGCCTCCATTGGCGACAGGCTTGAACAATGGAGTACATTTCTTTGTCGTAATTAGGGTACTTATGGACGACATTTGGTAGTGTCTCACTATGATAGGCCATAGGGTGTCTGTGTTGAGTGAGAACTGCTCCCACAACATAGTCTGAAGCATTTGTCTCGATCTCAAAGGGTTGTTGCAGGTCAGGTAATGAAAGCACTAGGGTTGAGCACAAGTGTTGCTTCAAATCATTGAACGTTTGTTGTTGTGATAGGCCCCACACGAACTTTGTCTTACCACCACCCCTGGTTACTTGGCTGAAGGCCCATGCAATATGGGAGAATCCCAACACGAACCTGCAATAGAAATTGGCAAGGCTTAAAAGGATCAAAAGCTCAGTGAGTGTAGTTGGGGCTGGCCAGTCACGAATGACCTAGATCTTGGCTGGATCCACATGCACCCCATGCTCATCAACAATGTAGCCTAGGTATTGAACCCTGTCCATGCCGAAGGAACATTTTTCCAAATTTGCATATAGCTTGTGCTACCGCAGAGTGTGCAGAACCTGCTGAATATGTTGCAAGTGTTCTGCCCAATTATTGTTGTAGATGAGGATGTCATCCAGATACACCACCACAAAAGAATTTGTGAAAGGTCGCAAGATATTGTCCATCATCCTCATGAAAGTTGTTGGGGCATTCGTCAAACCAAAGGGCATGACCAACCATTCAAAAATAGCTTCTTTGGACTTGAAGGCAATTTTCCATACATTTGTCTGCTCTATTGGGACCTGATGGTAGCCAGACTTCAGATCAATCTTACTGAAGTATTTCCCCCCCTTGAGCTGGTCAATGAGATCGTCGATTCAGGGAATCGGGTATCGGTTTTGACTATGATTTTATTTAGGGATCGATAATCGATGCAGAGTTGCCATGGCCCGCCTTTCTTTTGCACATGCATGATTGAGCTTCCACACAATGATGAGCTAGGTCGGATGTGCCCCTTTTGGAATAGTTTTTGGATCTGATGCTTGATCTCCTCGTTTTCTAACAGAGAGCGGCGATAGACTGGCCCATTGGGTAGCGATGCGTCAAGGGTCAGATCGATTGAATGCTTGACCTGACAGTGTATAGGTACCTCAGTGGGTGAGGAGAATACGTATTTGTATTCTTCCACAACCTATCCACTGGCTTCTGTTGCGTGGATAGTTCGACCGCGGAGGCCATGGATGTGGTTGCAACCTTCCACTCACTTTGAGAGCGAATCACGGAGAAGACAAACTTCTCGGTCTGAGAGATGACCTTCCTGCATTGCTTGGTAGAGATCAAAGAAATGGTAGTAGGTGGGACAACCTCGGGTATCCTATACAATTTTTTGTCCAAAGTAATAATAAAACTATGAGGCCTAGACTCATATACAACATGACGTTTCCATAAATAAGTTTGGCCCAAAAGAACATCACAAACTTCAAGGGGAGCAACATCACACAATACCTCATCTTTGAAGGGCTTGATGTCGTAGGACATGCGACAATGTTGGCTGATGCGAAGATCGCTTCCTTGGTGGAGCCATCCGATGGTGTATGGTTGCAGGTGCAGCGTTGTTGGAAGGGATGACCGCTTGACGACCTCCGCTGAGATGAGGTTCTTTTGGCTGCCGCTATCAACGAGGAAGTGCAGTGGAGTACCCTTCACCTCATTTGTGAATGAAAGAGGCGCTCGCCTTCCTCTGGCTCGTTAGGTTCACCGGATTGAAACTTGGTGGTAGCAACGGTGGCACTGGGTTCCGCGTCAATAATCAGTCTCCCATTTTCTGGTTCTGACTCTGAGTCGGAACCCACATCTGATTCAGAGGCTTTCACCTCCTTCACCAATGACTGCTTTGAGCAACGATCGACGACGTTATTCCAGGGGCTCTTATGGAAGTCGCACCACTTCCTAGTGTCTTTCTTTGTCTTTCCATTGTCCTTCTTTGTTTGCGGATTAGACTAGTTGTCATGAGGTTGTCCATCTTTTCTCTGCCCTTTGTTCTGTGGGTTGGGGTTTCCCTTTCCCTGCTTCTGCTGTGAGGGGTTCCCAGACTCAAACTGTCATGTCTTTTGCTTCATCTTCTGCTCGATTTTGACAACATATCGATAGGCCACGCCCAAGGACGAGATGTCCAGAAACGCCATTTCTGTCTGGATCTATCTATGCAGACCGACGCAGTACTTGAGCACCAGATGTCACTCAGAATATTTGATACCCAACTTGGTGCGCAAGGTATGGAAGATATTCATGAACTTTGGCACTGTTTGGTCCCTTTCCTGTCGAAGTGTGGTCTATCTTGTATACAAGTCGTCATAACTTCCAACATGGTAGTATTGTTCCTTAATAACATCCCCGAAGGACTCCCAGGTGAGTGTGACTGTAAATAATGAGGGTTCCTCTATTTCCTTTTGCTCACAGAAAGTCTCCCACCAATCTTTGACACGAGGGACGACTTTGAGGAGCGCAAATGTAAACTTTTCTCTATTGGAAAAGTTATGGACAAAAACATACCCTTCTAGCAGATTCAACTATTTGTCTATAACATCTGCGTCTATACAATTCATCATAACTTCCAACATGGTAGTATTGTTCCTTAATAACATCCCTGAAGGACTCCCAGGTGAGTGTGACTGTAAATAATGAGGGTTCCTCTATTTCCTTTTGCTCACAAAAAGTCTCCCACTAATCTTTGACACGAGGGACGACTTTGAGGAGCGCAAATGTAAACGTTTCTCTATTGGAAAAGTTATGGACAAAAACATACCCTTCTAGCAGATTCAACCATTTGTCTATAACATCTGCGTCTATCTGACCTTCAAATATAGGAATATCAAAGTTGATCTATACCTTGAAGGGGGTGGTGCCTCTGCTTGAGGAAGATCCATCACCTGTTGGTAGTCGTAGAAGGATTTGCGCAAAAATATCCATCATCTCGTTTCTCTGTTGCGCGAGGGCTCCATCGAGCAACAGTTTTAAAGGACCTCGTGTCCTATCGTCTTTCTTTTCTCCCTCCATGGAAGGTCGCTTGGGCATGCGAGAGCCTTTGTCCTCGAGACCCAACTCTTTGTACCTTGACCTTGTCGGGGACATGCATTAAGAACGACAAGGAGCAGACCTCTCTGATACCACTGATCCAGATTTTATGAGCAGAATGAAATGAATACAGATCTATATTATTAACACAGAGATACAATGAACAATAACAGAGATATAGTTAAACTTGGCTTCTATTCAATAAGGAAATATGCTGAAACTGTAAAATGTAGACTGAAACAAGCTTGCTAGAATGGTGGTGGCTTATCTCTGAGAAGAGATGTGACGGTTGTGCTCATTCGCAAGAAGATGATTACAATGAGGCTCCAAAATCTTTTTTTACATCAAACATGAATGCCAAAACCCTAGACATCCAAAAACTTAACCCTAGGAGATGAAGTGCCAAAAGTCATGTGGGCCCCGTTGGGGTAAGTTGGTACATCAACTTCCCGGGGTTGTAACTTTTACATACGATCTTCGTTTTAGGCACACGATACCACATTGGAAAGGTCTATCTGATGAATACACATTATGCCATTACACTTTGACTCTGTCTCCAATGTGACTGTGGCGGGCCCAGAAAACGTTGTTTAGGGCCTCAAAACGGCCCCGAAAGTTTAGGACCCGAAAAACTAGAAAAAAACTACCAAAATGAACACTAAAATTGCCAAGATGAAATCTGTATGTGAGTTAGTTGGAATAGGTGGGTGGCCACCGATATCCATCTAGATCAAAAAGAGTCTAATTGGGCCTCATCTTCGGGTGTGATCCCTACTGTTGAGTTAAAGGGAATCCATCCCCCTCAACAGAAGGGGCAATGAACTAACAAGTCGTCAATAAAATTTTGATTCATTTTTCATAAAATGCATCCATTGGGGCCCTCCCAAGTTCCCTTTTTATAATTTCCTTATGTGAGAATTTTATTGGAGATGGCTAGATAGAAGAAGATTCTAGTTTTTAGAGGACATATTAATTTCCAAATAGTCTTCCACCACCATGCCATTTCACACATTGCTTCCTCTTTTATTCTCGCATCATATCCCGACTTAGTGAAGATGGCAGAAATGTCCTCAGACACACAAATTTCATGAAAGAAGGAAAATAATTTACACAATTAATGCAAGAGTTTACAATCTCCAACATTACTCTCGCATGAGAAAATGAGAGATTTAATAAGCTCATCATACTAATTCTAAGCTAATTTTTGGTATGGACATTTTATCACATAATCATATGAGCATGACAAGTGTCCATGTACATTAAATAAAGATTCTAACAATTTCCTATTTTGTTGCTTCTAAGAAGCGACTATTTTTTAGACTCATTATCTAATCTAACTAAAAAAATTCTAGAAAAGCGTAAGTATAATAAAATAATATTGTACTAAGTACTTTAGATCATAATATCTAACATTCCCCCCTTTGATCCAAAAGTGTATTGGAACAAATACCAAGTTCTTCTCTAAACTTAGTAAATTTGATCCTGCCAAGTGGTTTCATGAAAATATCAGAGATTTGAAGGACAATACACTGGTTTGATGATGCCCTTTGCAATGAGTGTCCTGGTGTAATGATACTTTTTGTCGACATGCTTTGTCTTGGAATGGAAAATTGGATGTTTAACAAGTTTAATGGTTGATTGTATATCAATTAATAATGAAGTAGCTTCTGTTTGAGAAATCCCCAAATCTTGTAAAACTCTGCATAACCAAAGTATTCCACATGTTGCTTCTCATGTTGATATATATTATGCTTCTGCAAAAGAATTTGTTACAGTAGTTTGCTTCTTGCAACTCCAAGAAATTGTCATTGATCCCATATTCATCAAGTAACCTAATGTTGATTCCCTATCATCAACACTTCCAGCAAAATCGATATCTGAATATCCAACAAGTACACATTTTTTATTCTTCTTGTATAAAAGACCATAATCTTCTGTACCTCGAATATATATAAGAACCCGTTATGTTTCATTCCAGTGGCTTTCCCTTGGTTCTTGCATAAATCTTGAGAAAATATTGACTGCATATGATAAGTCTAGATGAGTGATTGTCAAATAAATCAAGTTGCCAATCAACTTCCTGTAACTATTGTTATTTACCAATCCCCCCCCTTCAAGTTTTGAAAGTTTTAAATTTTGCTCCAATGGGGTGAGAGTGGATTTGCAATCTGTCATACCAAAACTTTTCAATGGCTCAGATGCATACTTGCATTGACTAATGGAGATGTTGTTTGAATGTTGGAATACTTCAACTCCAAGATAGTAGTGAAGTAATCCCAAATCTATCATCCCAAATCTAGCCTGTAATTCCTTCTTTACCTGTACAATATGATCATCATTGTTCCCGATAATGATCAAGTCATCAACATGCATTACTAAAATTATCAGATTTTTACCCTGTAGGCGCACACAAAAGATATCATCAGATTCACTTCGCTGAAATCCAATTTTGTGAAGGTAATCATTCATTTTGGCATACCAAGCTCTGGGAGTTTGTTTCAATCCATATAACACCTTGATCAACTTACAAACTTTTTGTTCCTGTCCTTCAAGCTCAAAACTAGGAGGTTGAGTCATATATACTTCTTCTTGCAAATATCTATTGAGGAAGGCACTTTTGACATCCATCTGATGTACTTTCCATCCTTTTTGAGCGGATAATTCAAGTACGATTCAAATTGTGTTCCATTGTGTTGTTGGTG
This sequence comes from Picea mariana, assembly GCA_032191745.1. Classification (NCBI taxonomy): domain Eukaryota; kingdom Viridiplantae; phylum Streptophyta; class Pinopsida; order Pinales; family Pinaceae; genus Picea; species Picea mariana. The sequence continues at coordinate 9,340 of JASDQU010219047.1, forward strand.
CAAAATTTTCTTCATAATCAATCCCTTCATGTTGTGCAAAACTCTTGGCTACAAGTCTTGCCTTATACTTATCTATCGTTCCTTTTGGCTTATACTTGATTCGATAAACCCATTTGCATCTGATGGGTTTAACATATGGAGGAAAATCAACAAGTTTCCAAGTCCCATTTTCTATCATTGCTTTATACTCATCAACCATTGCTTTTTGCCATTCGTCATGTTTTACTGCCTCTTTGAAAGTTGAAGGCTCAGTGAAATCGTTTGATACTAAGGTAAAATTTTCTTCGTCCTTGTTTGAAATTCTTGTACCTGTTTTGTTTCGTTCATCAGGTCTTACATCTTTCAAAAGTTGAATAGCCCACTTATGGAGTTGATGTTGACTTGTTTGAGGATCTGAATTATCACCATTATTAAAAATAGGATTGATAAAGACAAAAGCTCTCCTTTCCTCTGAAGTATCTGAAGGTGGAGTTTCATTATCTAATGAACTACTAGATGAAGATTCAGATGAACTTTGTGATGAAGAAGAAGGTCAACTTGATGAAGAATTGTCATGTTCTAAAAATATCCGATCAATTTCAAACCAATGTTGTTGACTTGGTTGATTGTGCATCATGATTTTCCCTTTATCAACTTGTTTGTCCAATTGTTCGAGAAGGATTTATATTTCTACAACCCTCTTTCTTTTTGTTTCATCAAATATAACATCTCGACTTACAATGAACTTGTCGTTAGATAAACGGTGATATCCCTTCTTCTCATCAGAATATCCAAGCAAGATACATTTCACACTTCGTGAATATAACTTAGTTCGCTTTTTTTTAGGAACTATTACATAACATACTGAACCAAAAAGTCGAAGATGTTTGATTCGAGGCTTGAATCCATACCATGCTTCATATGTTGTGATCCCATTCAAAGAAGCAGTGGGAGATCGGTTCCTTAAGTAAACGATGGTATGAACTGCTTCAGCCCAGTGTGAGGGACTTAAATTTTTGAAGGTTAACATGGATCACGCCATTCCCAACAAAGTTTGATTCATCCTTTCTATTACTCCATTCCGCTGAGGAGTGTATACATTTTTCAATTGCCTTCTGATTCCCTTTTCACTACAGAAATTTTGGAATTCATTGGAAGTGAATTCCCCTTCATTATCGGTCTGTAATGTGCCAATCTTTTCCTTAGCTTCATTTTCAACCAGACGTCGAAAAACCTTGAACTTTTCAAAGGTTTCAGACTTTGCTTCTAAAAGATAAACCCAAGTCATTCTACTATAATCATCAATGAAGAGTAGAAAATATTTACAATCACCTAGAGAAGTCTCTAGGGGTCCACAAAGGTCATTATGAACAAGTTGCAAACATCTATTTGCACGCCATGAACCTATTGGAAATGTCTCTCTGTTTTGTTTCTTGTAAGTGCAAGCTGCACATCTTACATTCTCCTTTTTAAAAGTGGGAATTCCTCTAACCATTCTGTGTTTTTGAAGTTGTGAGAGATTTTCAAAATTCAAATGTCCATATTGGACATGTCATAACCTTATTGGTGAAATCGTTGAATCCACAACTCCTACAAAATATTTCTTCCGAGGAATGGCTTTCCCTTTCATTCTAAGAAGCTTGCTATCTTCATATCATGTTATTATTGTCTTCAAATTCTATTTGGTGGAGTTGATTTTCACCCACCCATCTTCCATGATGATATGATGTCCTGCTTGTTGAATCATCACCAATGACAACAAATTCTTTTTGAATGTTGGTACATACCAAACATTCAATATCATTTTCTCTCCAATTCGAGGAAGAGAAACTTTTACTCAACCTTTTCCATAAGGTGTGTGTCATATCGTCATCCAAAAATATCAAATTTAGTTGACAATCTTGAAATGTCCAAAAGAAGTCGCGTCGGAAAGTCATATGTTGAGTAGCTCCAATATCTAAGATCCAAACATCTTCATAGTCACTTTTAAGAGAATAAGTGGAGACTTCTAAGACTGTTGATTCTGAATTCTAAAGTGCAGTAAATATATATTCTGAAGCATCATCCTCTTGATCATTAGCATATTGTGTCGAAGTTGATTGTTGCTTAAACTTTGGTATTTTCTTGATTGGAGTGCCACAATCTTTTGCATAATGACCAATTTTTTTGCGTCGTCTGCACACAACCTGACTAAAGTCTCTGCCTCTACCATATTGATTATTACGATTTCGAGGTCTTTCTTATTGACTTCTCTTGAATTTGTTTGATCCTCATTGAAAATTTGTGTTTACTCTTCCTTGACTGCTTCCTCTTTCTTGATCATTGTCTCTTCCTCTTCCTTGACTTCATCCTCGACCTTGTCCTCTCTAAGCTGACTAATCTTGATTGCCACATCCTCTATTACTGAATTGAGCTCCTCTTCATTTTGAACTTTGAGTTGAATGCTTACTAGTACTAACTTATGTAAGGAAGACATCTTCATCGACTTGTTTCATCTTTCCAAAAGTTTTATCATGTTGAGCTAACAATTCACTCAATTGATCAAAATATATCTTATCTAACTTTCCTGTCCACTGTAAAGTTTCCAAGAATTGTTTGTAAGAGGACGAAAATCCGACAATCAAGATCGTTGTCATCAAACTGTCATTTACAACAGTAAATCCTGCCTTAGAAATATCTTCTCTGATGTTCTTAAGTCTGGAAATGTACTCAAGTACAGCTCCACCTTCGGTCAAATTCTGTTGAAGCAATTTCAATTGAAGGTCATCCCTTTTTTTTTTTTTCAGGTTGAGTATCAAACAGATCTTTAAATGTTTTCCATGCAGACCATACATCAGATGCATTTTCGATGTGAACATACGTTTCTTCATTTACAGATGATTTAATCAATGCTAATGCATTTTCATCTTTTAGCTCCCATTTAGCTAGTGGTCCTGCGTCAATGGGTTTATTTGGTTTTACATCGCCATTAGATATGTTTTTCCATAGCTCATGATAAATCAAAGTACTTTCCATATGTCATTTCGATGCTTTGTAATTTTTGGAGCCTTCGAGTTTATCAGACTCGGGAAATTTTTTTTATGCGCCAAAGAAGATCGTGCACCACACAAAAGATAAAAAAACACCACACACTCCTCCGCAAAAAAATGAACTATTGGGGCTTCACCTTGACCTTTATATAGTCGATTGAAAAAAAAGATTGAACTTTTTACTTGGCTCTAATCGATTCTTAAAAAAATTGTTACAATTTTGCTTGAAATTTGACTTTTTACCATACATATTTCTTCATAATAACCAAAAAAATATAAATATTTCTTCTTAATAAAGAAAAAAATATAGATTACAATCTTCTTCTCTTTGCTGGCCCCCCTTCACATCAAAAAAATTACTTCAATTTTACAAAATACAATGATGCCCTTTAAAAAAAAATAAAAAAAATAGTAGTAGTACAATTCATGTTATAGCCCCTTAAACATTACTTCAAAAATTTAATAATGATGCCGGATCGCCACTTTACAATCTACTTCAAAAAATTACCGCTTTTGTTCTTTCCCCCTTTTGAAGTAAACTAATTACTTCAAATTACACATCATTTTTTTTTTTTAAATACCACTCTTCCTTATAACTTCCCCTTTCAAAACAGTTCCCTTTCGTTTTGTTTACACTAAAAAACATGGAACGTACTCATAAGTTTTAGCATTAAAAAAATGAATATAATACTTTTGAAAAAGGTGGTTTTTTTGTTTTTTTATGCCATTCCTCTTTTAAAACAATTTATTCCAAACAAAACGTTGAAAAGTGAAACCGTGGGGAATTAGTTGAGTAGCCGTTGGATAGTTACTTTGTTATTGGTTCTACGGAGTGGGTTAACTTTGCATTAGGGAGTGGGTTAATTCAGGAGCAATCTTTTCTAATTAATTATTTTTAAGGTAAGTATTTTGGCAGTTTCATTTTAAATTTTTGGTTTTGATATTTTCTGAACATTTTGATTGGTTTAAAATGGACAAAACCTCTAGGATAAAGTTCTGAAATACATAAAACTTTATCTATATAAAACTCAAACTACCCCTGAAATAGCCCAATTCAGCCCATTTTCTTTTATTTATTTTTCTTAAAAAAAGTCTATTTACTATCGAGTTAACCTACTCCATATAACATATGTAATACATATAACATATAATTTGACACGATTTCTTTTTACAGCAACAAAACTCGGTACCTTACAAAATGTGACCACCTATATATGCAATGTTTGGCACCTTTTTTCTTTGATGGAATTCTGATTGAATCCCACAAAAGGATCGTACGAGATATTAGATCGCATGGAATGCTAGACCTTTGGCAAATATGTGTGGCAGATCGTTGGATGGCGGACCACAATGATGACAGAAATCTGGAATTGGAATCGCTGCAAATATTTTGTAATAGAGGGAGAAATCTTTGCTGCAAATATTGCATCAAGGAACAGACAAGCCGTGGATCCTTCGATTTTATTATCGTTTCTGAATATGTTACCACTGCGTTTGATCTGAATATTGTTGCGCATTATTTGTTCATACAATATTAGAGATGCTGGAAAATTTCGTTGGACTGAAGCTACCTTCAGAAGCTCTTGTCTGCGTGTAAACTCTAGCATGATGATTGTTCTGATTTTTGTATATTGAAAAACAACATAACAGTTTTTTGTAATACGTCCAGAGAGAAGATGCGCAATACAATTGGTTCAAAAGTTTTAAATTGCAGCTTACTCATAGATGGCAGAAGTTTTAGATTGCACGTTGTGGATCTGTGCTGCTTGTTCTTCGATTTTAAACCAGAGAGAGGCGATTTTTGTAGAGAGCGAATTTTGCAGAGAGAGGCATGGAGGTTAGACCTATTCCTCACGTGATTAGGATGAGGATCAATATATATTTTTTTATTTGCAGATTTAAACTTGCAGAGAGTTGACCAAAATTTTCATAAATTTTACCAACAAGAGGATGAATAATATTGCATATCTAAAACTTAAGATCAGTGATAGATCTTAAAAAAATTGTTATCCTTCTTAAAACTAAATAATTAACATACCAATCGATAGCCATCAATGCGACGACGGAGTTTTCCAACGTTTCTTCCCTTGAATTTCGTCTTCACCAAATGCATATAACCATGCTCTGATACCAAATGAAGAGAGCAGAAGTGTTTTTGGACACACATATTTCATTGAAGAAGGAAACTAATTTATACAATTAATGCAAGAGCTCACAATCTCCAACATTAATCTAGCATGAGAAAATGCGAGCTTTAATAAATTCATCATACTAATTCTACGCTAATTTTTGGTATGGATATCGTATCACATAATCATGTGAGTATGAAGAGTGTCCATGTACATTAAATAAAGATTCTAACAATTTCTTATCTTGTTGCTTTTAAGAAGTGACTATTTTCTAGACTCGTTATCTAATCTAACTAAATACATTCTAGAAAAGCCTAAGTATAGTAAAATTATATTATACTAAGTACTTTAGGATCATAATATCTTACACTTAAAATTATATTATACTAAGTACTTTAGGATCATAAAATCTAACACTTAGTAGTGAAATTATTTTTGGCTTTATTCGTGGACAGAGAATCTCGTCTTGTTTTGCTTTTAATTTTATTCCACCTAATTTGAGTATGTGAATGTAATGATTTCATTCTTCATCTAGCTCTTCTTGAATATGAATCCGAACCTCTTAGAAACCTTGTGAACTTGTAAATAAAGGGAGGTGAAAACCCTTATGGATATGCATCCATGCTACACAAAAATGTACATGTTTATTCGTCGAACTTTCCCCCCATTTGTTATCCATATCTATTGATGTAAAACCTTAAAACAAATCCACCATCAACCTACAAAATAGAGGAAAAACCCTCAAATCAACAAAACAAAATAACAAAACTAGCTAAGAAATTAGGAATAATAGTGAGAAATGGAAAATAACAGAATTAAATTCAATAATGGGAAGAAATGAAATAATGAAGAGGGAAAAAAGAGTTACTAGTTAAGCCATATATATCAATACATTACAATTCTATTATTATATTAGTGTTGTTATTATTGGTCAGCTAGGCTCCTTAGTAGTAAATTGTACCCTTTGTCTCCTATATATACCAAGGAGACTAAGTTTTAGAGATCATCTCATATGTGTGCATTTGTTATATTGTAAAAGGAGGTTTCCCCCTTGAAGAGACTTCTCATTCATTCTTCTCTCTCATTCTCAAGGTGTGGAGTTATTTCTCTTTCTATTTTTATGTTATTTGGGTATTTGGTGCATAACATGTTGATGTTTGTAGCATCGGACGAGTACTACTTCTGCACAGGTCTAAGTGTCTAGACGTGTGGAAACCGTCTAAAGCCTTTAACCTTAGTAATTTACTTTAATTAAAGGTTAAAGTAAAATGTTTTTATTAATTAATTGAGTTTAATTTAATGAAATGATAAAATTATTAGCATTAGTGAATTAAATGAATCTTATCCATTGATCTCAAGGGAGGTGAGATCTAATCTCAATCGTTGATCACTTTGGAGATTAGGGTTAGATACAACTCAATATTATAAAATCAAGGCTAGGTGAAGGGGAGACACATGTTGGAGAAATCTACTTGGGAGCAAAGAAGGACTTTTGCTAAGGTTCTTGAGTTACGAAGGACTGTGACTCAAGGGAATTTCAGATAGGTGAAAAAGGACTTTCATCTAGAGGTCAAGTCCAAAGAAGGAAAGTGCAAAGGTGCAACAAGAGGAGAAAACCCAACAACCAAAAATCGAAGGACATATTTATAGGCAGTCCAATAGTAGGTTGCAGGTCAGGTAGGGCGACCATATAGCTGTGGATTATATATGAGTGTGTGGACATGTGTCATATAGAGTAGCAGGGCACATACATATGCGTCGTACAAGACCACACATGTGCGTACATACGTGCAGGCTAGATTACACAAGTGTGTACATACGCACATGCTATACTGCACAAGCATGTGCATACACACCGTACATGATGCACAAGCCGCGCACAAGTTCATACAGATCATCGTACATGGGTAGCTTCAACAGAGGGTTTCTTCAGGGAAGTCTTGCCAAGTTTGTTGTGTTTGTATTTTTCTCAGTAGGAAGATTATTTCCCAGGTTGGGAAAGCCTTTGTAAGCTTTGATATTATTAATGAGAAGTTGATTTGAAGGGAAGAATTTCAATGTGCATGTGTGAAGTTTGGTTTCCATCTTTTTCTTCTCTTGTATTTATTTCCATCCAATATATTTTATTATGTGTTGTAAATTGATTATAAGAAAGAAAATACACAAGGTTGTAAACTATATAGGTGTTGGGAATTGAGAGATTTCAACATGGTATTGAGAGCGTGTTGAAAATTCAACATGGTATTAGAGATTTCACTATGAGAGGTAGCCAGATTTCAGATCCACATWARTGTGCAATGGATCTGCAAGGAGATCTCTRYAGATCTATAAGCCAACAWTGAAATTCATTGAGTGCTTGAGACATGAAGGATTGTGACTCAAGAGGATCTCAACAAGGGTGAAGAAGKACTTTCATCCAGAGATTAGCTCAAGGGATAACAAATCTATTGGAGTTAGTGACTCATAGAGAGAGAAAATAAGGAATTTTGCTCAAGGCGATCTTAGTAGGGGTGAAGAAGGAATTTCACCTAGAGATCTATTCAATCCAAGGGAGAAGAGAAGCATGCAGGGAAACAAAGGACAAATTTGGTAACAAGGAAAGATCCGAGAAGATTTGAGCCGCAAAATTCGTACAGAGCAGTTAGAGCAATTTTGTACACACGAGTAGATATCTCAAGGCACGTACATACACACGGGTTAGAGTGCTCAGGGCATGTACATACATGCAGGATAGTGAATAAAGGTGTCTGCATACACATAGTGCAGTGGACACAAGCGCGTACATACGCGCAGCGCAGTGGACACATGCATGTACATACACACTATACAGATCGTGTAGAGTGCGTACAGACTATACAAGTCACCAACACAGGGTCGTACAACAGAGCAGAGGCTCTAGGCTATAGGAGTTGGCTTTATTTTTCTTTTCTCAGTGGGAAAAAATATGACATGAGTATGGGAGTTATTCAACAATCTGATGAATAAGGACTCATGGATTCATGTAGAGCTTGGTGATGATGCCAAGTATGTAGTAAAGGGAGAGGGACAATCTTGTTCTAGCTTGAGTCAAGTGGTTCATTGAAAGCCTAGGATGTACTATATGTACCAGGACTTAGGAAGGATTTTCTCTCAGTCTCAGTGACGAAGGCTAGGGTTTTGTCGAGAAAGGGAAAGTACTCATATGTTCAAAGGGAGCTAACCCTGACACAACAATGAGCATTGAGGTTAGAAAGGGAGATTTATATAGGTTGTAGAGCAAGCCTGTTCAACCCTTGGTACATGACAATGAAAAACTGTGTGAGTTAGGGCACAAGCGAATGGGACACTTGCATTACATGACATTGTCGATTCTAAGGGAGA
>JASDQU010219052.1:6501-17025 GCA_032191745.1 Picea mariana
AAATTTGCAGATGGACCTCACATATGCTATTATCCAAGTATTTGGAGGAGAACATAGGAGGCTATATAGGGAAGCCTAGTTGGCCTATATAACCAGTGATGAAGCCAATCCTACCAACCATCCTATTTTTTCCTTAGACATTGATTTAAGTTCCAATTTAGTGCAACTCACTCACACTCCCAAGACCCCTCTTAGACTCAGAGAGCATCCCACCACTCGTCATGAGTTTCCTCCCTCCATCATTCCCGTCTGGAAAATGTTTTTTGATGGAGCCTGTTCCAGGGAAAGCGTTGGCACTGGGGTGTTTTTTGTGTCCCCTTCTAAGGAAACCATGTCCCTATCATATAAGCTGGAATTTGAAACCACCAACAATGTGGCAGAGTATGAATCCTATGTTCTAGGATTGAGAGCTGCAAGGGAAATGGGAATTCAGGAGGTAGCAGTGTTTGGAGATGCAGATTTGGTGGTCCAATAGATCAAAAATGCTTATTAGGCTAAGCACCCTCGACTCAGAAATTACAAAAATGAAGTATGGGACCTAATTGACAATTTCTTCTCAGCCCTCAACATCTCTTTTATTCCAAGGGAGGATAATGTTGTGGCCGATTTTTTAGTTGTTTTAGCTAGCCAGTTCAAGGTCCATCAGATGCCTATGGCCAAATATGATGTTGAGATAAAATATAGGCCCTCTGTACCAGACAATGTCAAGCATTGGAAGGTATTCAAGGATGATATGGAAATCGAGAAGTTTCTCCAATCTGTTGATGAATTTCCTGCATTGCACATTGATCAGGATCCTGATACAGAAGATAACCCTCACCGCGAGGTGTTTTTAAATAAAATTTCTAACCACCAGATTATTCAGTTGCCTAGCAATCACATTCTGAGGGGATTTATTCCTTTAGAAAGATTGATCGATGGGAATGATGTGGTAGTGAAGGGTAGAGTTTCAGGTGAAGGTGCTGACACGACTGAGTGCAACATTGGCACACCGGAGGAGCCTAAGTTTGTCAAGTTGTCAAGCAACTTGACCATAGAATAGAGGGCCAAATATACTGAGTTGCTGAAAGAATTTTCGGATGTGTTTTCATGGACCTACAAAGACCTCAAGACATATGACATGTCCATCATTGAACACAATATCCCACTAAAGGAAGAGGATAAGCCATTTAGGCAGAAGCTAAGATAGATAAATCCCATGTTGCTGCCTGTCATGGAGAAAGAAGTAAAGAAGTTGTTGGAGGCCCAAATCATCGTCCCCCTGTGATATTTTGAATGGGTGGCCAATTTGGTTCCGGTAAGGAAGAAAAGTGGAGAAATCAGGCTTTGTGTCGACTTCAGGAACCTAAACAGGAGCTCAAAGAAAGACAATTATCCCCTGCCCAACATGTAACACATATTGCAAAGGGTAACTGGTGCATCTAGGATTTCCATGATCAATGGTTTTTCTGGTTATAATTAGATATTTTTCATGCCCGAGGACAGAGAAAAAATGGCCTTCACCACTCCTTAGGGCACATTCATGTATGCCAAAATTCCATTCAGACTGATGAATGCAGGAGCGATGTTTCAGCGAGCCATGAACATAGCCTTCATCGGGGAGAAGGATAATTTTGTGGTGATCTATCTGGATGACATAACAATCTTCTCAGGGTCAGATAAAGAGCACTGCTGTCACCTAAGAATTTTTTTTTCAAAATGTCGGAGGTTCGGCCTTTCTCTAAACCCCAAGAAGTCTTTATTTTCTATGGAGGAGGGGAATTTATTATTCCATATAGTATCAGTAGAAGGAGTGAGGATTGATCTTAGTAGAGTGGAGCCAATTCAGACCCTGTCACTTCCCAGGTCAAAGAAGGAAATTCAGGCCTTTTTGGGGAAGATTAATTTTCTGAGGAGATTCGTCTCGAATTTTGTTGAACTGGTGAAACACATCACAGTTATGCTCAAGAAGGGAAACAAAGTAAAATGGACAGCCGAACCCAGGGAATCTTTTGTCCAAATAAAAAGAGCATTGACTGAGGCACTTGTGCTGATCAGTCCCGACTATTCCAAAGATTTCCTAATCTTCTCTTTTGCTTCTTTTGATACACTAGCAGTGGTCTTGCTGCAGAATAATGAGGAAGGGAGAGAGCAACCTATCGCCTTCTTTAGAAAGGCATTAAGAGATGCATAGGTAAGGTAAGGTATGAAATCATGGAGAAATAGACCTATGCTTTAGTGAAATCTCTCAAGGATTTCAAATTATATGTCTTGCACTCAAAGGTGACCGCTTATGTTCCTTTGACCTCTGTGAAGGACATCCTGGTACAACCTGACATAGACGAGAGGAGAAGTAAATGGATAGCCAAGATCCTAGAGTTTGACTTGGAAATAAGGCCTACCAAATTGATCAAAGGTCAAGTCTTAGCCAAGCTGCTGGATGAAGCCAATTGCGAAGCTTTGGGGGTAAGTTTCATGAACAAATTCTTAGGAATTCAGCAGGATCAGTTTTCTAAAATAGACCCTCAAAGAGAGCCCCCATTGGCTCGATGTCCTTGGTATAAGGATGTCATATATTTTCTGCAGGAGTTGCAGCCCCCAGATGGCCTGCAAAGAAATAAAGCAAGAGCTCTGAAGCTCAGGGCAGTTAGGTACTGCCTTATTGATCAAATTTTATACTGGAAAGACCCCCTGGGGGTGATTTTAAAATGCATGGACCCACAAGAGGCCGACAGGATCATGGTCGAATTTCACAACAGCCTGTGTGGAGGGCACCATTCCTGGAAGACTACAACCCACAAAATTCTCAGAGTTGGGTACTACTGGCCCACCTTGTTTGTTGATGTCCATAGAGGAGTTAGAGCCTATATCACATGCCAAAGATTTTGAGGAAATATGCAGCTCAAGTCTCTGCCTTTAAATCCTGTAGTTGTTTCAGGACCTTTCCAGCAATGGGGCCTGGATTTTATTGAAGAAATCCACCCTGCTTCTAGTGGGCAACACATATGGATCCTGACTGGCACAGATTTCTTTACTAAGTGGGTTGAATCCATCCCCACCAGGAGTGCTTCCCATAAGGTAATCATTGGGTTCCTGGAGGACCTCATCACAAGGTTCGGCTGCCCAACTAAGATTGTCACTGATAACGCAATCGATTTTGGGCCTGAGCCATTAGCCAAGTTTTGTGAGTAGTTCAGGATCAAACTGATTCACTCCACCCTATATTATCCACAGGGAAACGGTTTAGCATAATACTCCAACAAAATCCTAATAAGGATCATTAAAAGATAACTGTAGGACAACAAAAGGGCTTGGAACTCGAAGATGAAATTCTCTCTATGGGCCAATTGGGTGACCACAAAGAGATCTATAGGAATCTCCCCTTTCCAGTTAGTCTACGGAGCATAAGTTGTCTTCCCTTCTCAGTTGGCCATTCCTGTAGCGAAATTCTTCTAGGATTATCAAGAAGAGACCAATGACATGATTAGAAGGATTTATCAACTGGTAGAAGTCCAGCAGGCCAGAGAGCAAGTAATGGATAGAATTCAAGATCATCAGCAGAGGGTCAAGCAGGTTTTTGATAAGAAATCCAAGAAGGAAGAATTTCAGATAGGAGACTTGGTGCTGAAATGGGATGCTCCTAAACAAGATAAGGGAAAACATGACAAATTTGAATCCCTGTGGATTGGGCCTTTCAAAATCTCTGAGGTTTTCTCAAATAACACATATCGGCTGCAAGATTTGGAAGGTGAAGAAGTTTTCAGCAGCCCAGTAAATGGGCATTTTCTTAAAAAATGTTTTGTCTGAGCCTTCGATGGCTCCTATGTTTTGTAAATATTGTCCTTTCTGTTCTTCATTTTTTACTTTTATTGTTCGTCTTAGTAAATGACTCCATAGACCAAAAGCAAGGCACTGGAACTGAAAAATGAGTCCTTAAAGAATCACAGAGATGACTCTATCCCCCATGGAGCCTAATGTTAGCAACATTACTTGTCTTCGGCATCGGGATATCCAGGTCTACAGGTTGCACGAGGAGCACCCAAGTGCAGTGCATAGAGGAAGTCCTTTTCGGACTTAAAATCAAGCGAGTAGGTAAAATTATAATGTTAATGGTCCAGATCCACCCATATGAATAGATCAACGGCCGAATGGAAATCACGGATAGCAGAGTTGTGTCGAGAATAGCGCAAATAGATCATGCCCATATTGTATGAAGGGAAGAGCAGTAGCCGTCCGTCCAAAGGACGTGTGGTGTGAGATCTAGGTGCGTTGTCTTTTCAGTAGTCACAAGTTCAAAGGGTGAAGGTTTCATGTTATTGTACATCTCTAAACCCCGAACCCTGAAGGATCAAAAGAGCCCAAAGGCAGGCCCACGATATCGAGGAGAAGTCTCAGCCATCCATCTAAAGGGGACACCTAGTGCGTGATTAGGTTCCTCTCCTTTTCGCTCATCGTGATTTCGAAGCGCAAGAAGAAGCTTCCTCATATCCCCGATGTGTGAAATGATGAGAGTGTCTAGGACCTGGGGCCCGCAGTAGGGACGGGTGAGTTTAGGACCATCAGATTTGAAGGATGTGTGGCGCCAAATTAAGCTGTTTCAACATTTCTCTCATCATGCTTTCAAGAAGAAAGGATCAGCCTCTTCATATCCATGAATTCCGAAAGAACCTTTTGGAGTAAGCATAGGGTCATAGCTCGTGGTCACTTGGGAGAAAAAGAGAGCTGTGCAAGAGGGGTCAAAGGCACCGAGTTCAGTTACAGAGGGGATCATCGCGATCTCTAGACACCATCGGATCCGATCTCAATCCTGTGTCTCACTTGGAGTAATTGAAGGCATGAACGGGTGGTTGAAACCTCCTTTCATTCATTAAGTGTGAGGTATGGAGCGTCTGACAAGCGGTCTACTTGAAGGGGTCCTATGTACCGATTTTTCCAAAGAAGCCATGCCGAAGTCTTCGAAGAGACAGAGAAGTCTGCGCACGCTAGCTTGGCACTAAATTGCTCAGCTACCCTCCCTACAGGAGCCATGCACAATTAAGATGGTGCTTGAAGAAGGATTCCAGTACGAGTTTAACTAAAAAGACACCTATCCCTGGGTGACTAGGCGCGCCTCTGTTAGGTGAATTCTCCTGAGTATATAGGCTCAGTTTTTTTATTTTGTAAGGATCAATGGTAGAGACAAGATCTCGATTGTAAAGTTTTAACACACTCTAGTTCTCTGGTTATGCATTTGTATGTGAGATTTCTTGTTTTATGAAAGATAATCTTTCTTACTCCATCTAATTTACATCTTATGCTGAGAGAGTTCGTGAAGGACAGATTCGTGTGAATTATTGCAATCATGTTATAATAAAAGATTTATTGTTGCATTGTTGTATTCTCCATCGTTTTTCATTTGAATGCAAGAAGATCTTGTGTTTAGATGTCTTCTCCCACATCCTGTTAGAAAACTGATGTTTATGACAGACCTTTGCACCTCTCTGATACAAGTCTTCCCCCTACTCACCCTTACTACAACTTACTGTCTGAAGTTTGATTAAGACCTCACCTACCCACGCCTACCTGGCCTAGTTTCAGAGTCAGAACCACACCATCTTGATTTGGCTTCCAATCGATCACTCGATTAAACAAATCATGACACAAAATGATGGGTGTCGGGCTCTACTGCTGCAAGCAATCCAGGGGTGACTTCCGACGCTAATAGGGCCAACATTGAAATTTTTTCAAAATTTTTCTGTATGAAATCATACATCCTTGAGTCTTGAAACCCTCCCATAAAGTCAAGGCATGTGTCTAGTCTAGCTATGTCAAATTTCAATGCATACATGCACATATTGAAGAAATTTGAACATTTCTCCATTCACTGCTCCCCATGTGTGGTCAGTGCATGAAATTTTTGGTGGAATTTGAATTGGAAGTTCCATGAGATTTCAAGAGAGTTCCAACAAAGATTCTACAGATGGAAAGAATGCCAATTGACAATGAGACGCCCATTATGAACGTTGTTGCAAACATGGATGATGCCAAATATTATGTGGTCAGGACATCATACATCCTTGATTCGTGAAACCCTCCCATCCCGTCAAGGCACGTGTCTACTCTAACCATGTCAAATTGTGATGCATACAGGCACATATTGAATAAATTTCAATGTTGGCCCCATTCACTAGTGCCCACTATGCAGGGTTGGTGCATGACATTTGTGGTGGTAGAATTGGAAGTTCCATGACATTTCAAGAGAGTTCCAACAAAGACTCTACGAATGGAAACAACAACATTTGAAAATTATGAGACACCCCATTATTAATATTGTTGCAAACATGGATGATCTCAATGATTATTTGGTTGGGGCATCAAACATCCTTGAATCTTGAAACCCTCCCATACCGTCAAGGCATGTGTCTAGTCTAGCCATGTAAAATTTCGATGCATACACACACATATTGAAGAAATTTCAGCATTGGACCCATTCACTAATGCTCACTATGTGGTTTCGGTGCATGACATTTGTGGTGGTTGAATTGGAAGTTCCATGACATTTCAAGAGAGTTCCAAAAAAGATTCTAGGGATGGAAACAATGACATTTGACAAATATGAGACGCCCCATTATGAAATTTGTTGCAAACATGGACGATCTCAATGATTATGTGGCTGGTATATCAGACATATTCCTTGACTCTTTAAACCCTCCCATACAGTCAAGGGATGTGTCTAGTCTAACCATGTCGAATTTCGACGCATACATGCACAATTTGAAGAAATTTCAACATTGGCCTGATTCATTGCTCACTATGCGGGGTTGGTGGAAGAAATTTCACTATGATGATGCACCTTCAAGGAAAGCCCCATTCACTATTCTCACTATGTGACATCCATTATATTGAAATTTGATGCAAACATGAACGATCTCAAATATTATGCAGGGACATCAAATGTACTAAAGTATCGAAACCCTCTCATACCTTCAAGGAAACTATCTAGTTTAACCATGTCAAATTTTGAAGCATATGGGAACAAATTGAAAACATTTCAATGTTGGCCCCATTCACTACTCATTGTGCGAGGTTGGTGGAATAAATTTGTGATGGGTGTATTTGAATTTCCATGACAAATTTCAAGATAGATCCGACAATGTTTCTATAGAAGGGAATGGTGAATGAGGACAATGAGAGGTGCAACATGATGAATGTTGATGCAAATGTGGACGATCTCAAATATTATGTGGGGACACCATACATCCTTGACTATTTAGACCCTCCCATACCGTCAAGCCATGTGTCTAGTCTAACCATGTCGAATTGCGACTCATATATGCACAGTTTGAAGAAATTTCAACGTTGTCCCCATTCACTGCTGACTATGTGGGATCGGTGCAAGATGACATTTGTGGTAGGTGAATCAAAATAGTAATAAAAATGATGTTATGATGACATCATCCTCCAAATAATATGTGAGTGAAGATGATGATTTGATGACATTGCTCTCACCAAAATTTTTCCACTTAGTCACAATGACACATCTTTGATATCCTCTAACATTAAATAAATACCCACATCAACAGGAAGTTTAAACATTTTCAATAAGTGTGATTCATTCATGCATTCTCCTACTGAATGAAAATTCTCTTTTTATCATTCTCACCATTATTCACACTACCCCCACACTATATTCCCCTTAGTTACTCAATAATCCAACTTTAGAAATGATCGTTCGAATTTTCTAGGAAACAACTATTAAAAGGCATTGTACTAGGGCTAGAGTACATGATGGGCAACGGTGACCTGTGAATGGGGCCAACATTGAAATGTTTTCAAAATTATTTTTTATGACATCATACATCCTTGATTCTTGAAACCTTCCCATACTGTTAAGATATGTGTCTTGTCTAACCATGTCAAATTTCGATGCATATAGGCACATATTGAAGAAATTTTAATGTTGGCCCCATTCATTGCTCACTATGAGGGGTTGGTGCATGACATTTTTGGTGGATGTTGAATTGTAAGTTCCATTTCTTTTCAAGAGAGTTCCAACAAAGATTCTACTAATGGAAACAATCACATTTGACAATGAGACGCCCATTATGAATGTTGTTACAAACATGGATGATATCAAAGATTATGTGATCGGAAAATCATACATCCTTGAGTCTTTAAACCCTCACATACCATCAAGGCATGTGTATAGTCTAACCATGTCAAATTTCAATGCATAAAGGTACATATTGAAGAAATTTCAACCTGGCCCCATTCCCTGGTGCTCACTATGTGGGGTCGGTGCAAGACATTTGTGGTGGTTGAATTTGAGGTTCCATGACATTTCAAGAGAGTTCCAACAAACATTCTACGGATGGAAAAAAATACATTTGACAAATATGAGATACCCCATTATGAACATTGTTGCAAACATGGAAGATCTCAAAGATTATGTGGTTGGGACAACATACATATTCATTGTGTCTTGAAACCCTCCCATACCGTCAAGGCATGTGTCTAGTCTAACCATGTCAAATGTCAATGCATACATGCACGGTTTGAAGAAATTTCAACGTTGGTCCAATTCACTGCCCATTATGCGATGTCAGTGGAAGAAATTTCACTATGCTCATTCACCTTCAAGGCAGGGCCAATTCACTATGGTCACTATGAGACATCCATTATATTGAATGTTGATGATAACATGGATGATCTCAAATATTACGCGGGGACATCAAACATCCTTCAGTATCGAAACCCTCCCATACCTTCAAAGAAACTATCTAGTTTAGCCATGTCAAATTTCGATGCATACAGGCACAGATTGAAAAAATTTCAACTTTGGCCCCATTCATTGCTCACTGTGCGAGGTCGGTGGAATAAATTTGTGATTGGTGTATTTGAATTTCCATGACAAATTCCAAGATAGTTCTAAAAATGATTCTATAGAAGGGAATGACGAATGATGACAATGAGAGGTGCAACATGATGAACATTGATGCAAATGTGGACGATCTCAAAGATTATGCAGGGACATCATACATCCTTGAGTTTTGAAACCCTCCCATACTGTCAAGCTATGTGTCTAGTCTAACTATGTTGAATTTCAATGCATACATGCGCAGTCTGAAGAAATTAAACGTTGTCCCCATTCACTGCTCACTGTGTGGGGTTGGTGCAAGATGCTATTTGTGGTGGGTGAATCACAACAGTAATAAAAATTATGACATGATGACATCGTACTCTGAAGAATCTGTGAGTCAAGATGAGGAGCTGATGAGATCGCTCTCACTAACATATGTCTACTTAGTAGCAATGACACATCTTTGATATCCTCCAACATTAAATAAATCCCCACATTAGCAGGGAGTTTAAACATTTTTAGTACGTGTGACTCATTCATGCATTCTCCTACCTCATGGAAATTCTCTTATGATCATTCTCACCATTATTCACATAACCCCCACACTATATTCCCCTTAGATACTCAATAATCCAAATTTACAAATGATCGGTCGAATTTTCTAGGAAACAACTATTAAAAGACATTGTAATAGGGATAGAGTACATGATGGGAAACGATGACCTGTGAATGGGGCCAACATTGAATTTTTTTCAATTTTTTTTTTTGTATGAAATCATACATCCTTGAGTCTTGAAACCCTCCCACACAGTCAAGGCATGTGTCTAGTCTAGCTATGTCAAATTTCAATGCATATAGGCACATATTGAAGAAATTTGAATGTTGGCCCCATTCACTGATCCCTATGTAGGGTCAGTGCATGACATTTTTGGTGGAAGTTGAATTGGAAGTTCCATGAAATTTCAAGAGAATTCCAACAAAGATTCTACATATGGAAACAATGACATTTGACAATGAGACGCCCATTACGAACATTGTTACAAACATGAATGATGTCAAAGATTATGTGCTCGGGACATCATACATCCTCGAGTCTTGAAAACAACCCATATCGTCAGCGGATGTGTCTAGTCTAACCATGTCAAATTTCGATGCATACAGGCACATATTGAAGAAATTTCAATGTTCGCCCCATGCACTAGTGCTCATTATGTGGGGTCGATGCATGACATTTATGGTGGCGGAATTGGAAGTTCCATGACATTTCAAGAGAGTTCCAACAAAGATTCTATGAATGGAAACAACGACATTTGAAAAATATGAGATGCCTCATTGTTAACATTGTTGAAAACATGGACGATCTCAATTATTATGTGGTCGGGACATCAAGCATCCTTGAGTCTTGAAACCCTCCCATACCTTCAGGGCATATTTCTAGTCTAACCATGTCAAATTTTGATGCATACATGCACATATTGAAGAAATTTCAATCTTGGCCCCATTCACTAGTGCTCACTATGCGGGGTCGGTGCATTATAAAGACGGTAAAATACAACATTTAATTAATTAATCATATAATTCTTTCTCATACAAAAATAATTCATTCGCCAACATATGAGCATATAATATTCGACAAGAATAAAAATCTATCTACAACATGAAATAACTCAGCAACTCATAATTAAAAATACCTTCTTCTGATGATA
>JASDQU010219053.1:6211-17999 GCA_032191745.1 Picea mariana
AGTGCACACTTAGCTCATTCCGCCTCACTCTTCCCACACTATTACTTCATTGATCTTCAACTCACAAAATTGACACATCTATCTCTTTATTCCTTCTACCCAAAACCCATTACATATTTATACATTGATACTTGGGCTTAGATCGTTACAAAATGGACCAAAAGGTCTAACTGCTTCTAAATAATTTATGCCTTTCATGCATGCTGACTCCTGAAAAATGTGCTAATTGTATTCCTTTCTTATTCACATGCTACTCCTTAGTTGACTTATCACGTGGTTTGCTCATGTTCTATTCCCAAAAATTTTCCCAAAATATCCTTCTCCAATAGCTGCCAAGTCTTTTTTGTGTGTCACAATGTTCAAGGGAAGTTTTAACCAAAATCAACCACTTTGCAGTGTTGTCGACATTCATCCTCATGTCACTGTATGCTCATTTAATCCATTATCTTACATCACTTTCCCATGTCAGTTTCGTGTTGATGATGGGGGAAACATCATGAACCTCCTTTGATGAGTATATTCCTATCAACTTCAACACATTATCTGAGAATTAAACTTAGAAACCAGTCAGTACCTTGGAACCTGCATGCCTCAATGGAAAGTATCCTCACTTTAGACAACATGTTTACATCATTGAGATCTGATTGAATGATTCCATATATGTTCAACTTTATTTCACTTATTCACATTCACTAGAATGTACTACGGTACCTTCGGATTCACTGTCATCATTGGTGATTTCCCTCGCACTTGTTAATGGTATACATCAATGACTGGTAATAAAGTGGTTTCTACCATGTTTGACATCAACACATCTATTCACATGGCTAGAGTCATATGATTTTGGGATTGGGACGAAGACCCTGGGAACTTCTCATACACCCAGGTTGTGATGGGAACTATTTGAGTACTTTGAAGATTTCAGTATGGTCATCATGTTGGTGATATTAATGATATCTATACTGTCACATAGATCCAATTTGTATTGGTCCATGGCTATGTTTTGTCATATCGTAGCTCCATTGTGTATTATTTTGTGACTACGACCAGATTGAGTCATGGAGATATGGATTCACATTGTATCTTTGGTGGACATGTCCTTAGTTATTGCTTTCATGGATCCGTAGTGTATTGGTTAGCGTCCATGTTTTGAGTCATTATATTCTGAGCATGGGTATTCCTACCTTAGGGATGATATATACATACTAATTAATGTTTGTTTGCATCTTCTTCCCGACTCTCCTATTCTAACATCCTCTCATACATATTTTTTGTCAAGTGTTTCAGCCATCAACCTTTCTTCTAATTTCACACTTTAGGGGGCATCTGTTACACACCTAAGTGTCACACTATCAAATGTCACACTTAAGTGTCGTAAGTTTCACACCTAAGTATCGTAAGTGTCAAATTTCGCACTTAAGTGTTGCATCTGTTATAAATATAAGTGTCTCACTTAAGTGTCACAACTTCGTCACCATGAGAAAAAGTATGTCATACTCCCTAGACAAGTTGGAAGGAAAACCTATCAGTTGGAGGTATAATTATTGTCTTTTCCCTTGAGATTCTATATTTAAATGATATTCATCGCCCCCTACCCATATACAAGGAGGGATGAAACCTTAATCATTGCTCCCCTAGAGTGTCCTAGAGAACGATAATCCCCTTTTCGTCACCCTATGCACAATTATGAGGGGGCGATGAAGTTGTTGCAACCATCATGACTTGATTTATGAGGTTGTTTCTGAGAGTTCTTAGGCTTTAGCCGGTTATTGTATTGGTTTAAGCTATCATCTATTCAAGGCAAGTTCAATCTTGTTGGTTGAGATAAATCCTCTTTTGACCACATCCTCTACTCAAAACTATCATATGGTTGTGATGCTTCCAAGCCTATATAATGAAGGTCATGCTTGAATGAAAGAGAGGAGAATTAAGAGCATCATACTTATGATTGTATGATATCCAAGGGTCTGGAATGAAGATCTAGGAGGATCTACTGCAACGTCAAAAGTGAGATTGTAAGTGATTCAATTTTGTTGGCTTTACATTAATACATAACTTGTCATATTCCTATCATGTTTATGCGTTCATGTATGCATGTATATTTTTGTTGAGTTAATCATAGATGGATCTATTTTCACTTAAAAATATAGTGTGGAAGAAGGAGGTTTCTCTTTGTTCTTTGAAGGTCTTTTCTTGCTCCTAGGATCTTGGAAATCAATATTAAAGGCTAGAGCAGCGAGGATAACTGTCGTAAAAAGGTAAGTCATTCATATCTTCCTTCTCATTATAATTGTTGAAATAGGTCTAAGGGGAAAGTAGTAGAGCATGTGTTTTCCTTCTGTCTTGGATAAAAGAGGGGTCTTGATCCAAGGGGTGTTTCACTTGTCCGCAGGGGGGAATTTACCGTAACACCTACGTTTAAGACTTCATATATGAGATTCCATATTCAAGGGATCACCATGTCGATAATGGGATGAGGAAGAGTGTTAAGAGTGTGAGTTATTAATATGGATTAATGATGAGTCGAGTGGATGGTTTTTTAGATAGGAGTGAGGTTGTCTCATTGTGAATTTTTAATGCCTAAAAACCCTAGGTTCATCTTGGTATCAATATCGTGGTGTTTCTTAGTTAATTTATGAGTAGCCTCCAGGTGTTGTTGAGTTTGATCCCTTTGTCCCTGTTCAAAGTGTTGTTCCACTTTTCGATTTCCATGGATTCTCTCACTCTTCTTTTTGTGTAGTGTTCTTCCTTAGATACCATTTTCACATTTTCTATGCAGATGTGATGAGAATTGATGTGAGATTTCTTTGCAAGAGCGGACTTATCATCTTGGTTCCTTGATATATTGGCAACAAGCTCCTTTAGACAAATTTCTAGTGACCTACCTGTTTCACCGATGTACTATTCAACACATGAACAAGGGATTGAATACACTCCTTTGTGTTGTCTTGGTTCCACCAAGTCTTTCTCATAGTCATTCATGTTAAGTATAGTCCTCGGTGGAGTGAATCCCACTTTGATGTTTTTTCTTTTAAAAATACAAGCAATTTTATTTGTGGTCCCTTGGGTGTATGGTAATGACATTGTTGGAGCATCAACAAGTATTTGTGTTTGTCTTATTTTTTTGTCTTTGTGGATGGCCTTGTTTATCTGTCTATCATGGTAACCATTCTTCATAAAGACTTCTAGGAGATGTTGCAATTTTTGTTCTAGATGATTAGTATCTGAGATGATAATATCTCTTGTGGTGAGAGTTTGAATGAATCCTTATTTTGGGGCTATATGGTGGTGAGAGTTTGCATGTAGGTATCTTTCTGTGTGAAGTATTTTTGTTTGAAGTAGTATCCCTTTGTACACTTCCCTCTAAAAGTGAAACTTCGTTCTTAAGTAAGTCTGGATCAATATACTTCTTTTCTTCCACTCTTTACATTTCAGGGTGTATGTCATCAAAAGTTATCTTCTTTTTATTATCTTTAAGTTTGGCAGGGAGTGTCTTGACAACATAAGAGGCAGTCTCAAATGAATCAAATCTTATAGGAATTGTAGGACCTTTTCCTTTATCCAACTGAGGTTCAAGGGGAAATGATTTATAATTTTTGGGAAGTTGGACAGAGTGGGCATGAGAAGTTGTAGAAGCAACAATAATCATATGATGCATAGGGGAGGTGGTGGCAATGAAATATTAGGCCAATGGACTATATCGGAGGGAGGATTTGTAGGTACATTTTCCTAAAGATAATTGGCTGGTTGCATATGAGGTGGATCAAGAAAGTCGGTAATGATCGGTTGAAGTTGCAGAGGAGGAATAATAGGTGCTTGACATCACTGGAAAGCAATATGTCCAACAAGGTTCATCTAGCAATTTTTCACTAGCTGATTAAATTCCTCTGATTTGACATCGAAATGAATTGAAAATATCATTCTTTTATTTCTATATCACTTCCTAAAAGTATTAGGAATTATTCCTCTTTGACCTTTGTTTTCCCTGTTTCCATTGTGATTACTTCCACAACTAAAGAGAATCATATATATGCCATCATTATCCAATTAGTGAATATATATATATATATATATATATATATATATATATATATATCATATACTATTTTGTTTTCAAATGAATTAACAATGGCTCTGATAGACCAAGCAATCAAGCATGCCAAGGGAATATGAAATGGAATGAGTGAAACATGGAAGAAAAACCATGAGCATCCATCTCTTTTCTTGCTTGTTCCAAATATCCAAACTGTACATTATTTACCAAATTGTCACTAATTTATTTGAACATGGACAATAAAATGAAAATGAAATCATAAATAATACAGAAATCATGATAAGGGATTTATAATTTGTGAAAAATATTATAAAATGACATGAATTAATGATAAATCACATGTTCATATTCTATCAATTAATTTTGTTCATAACTCATATACTTCCAATGTAAGCAAATTTCATGACAAAATACTTATAATCCATTTTTCACAATCATTCAAGTATGTCAAAAACATTCCATGATTCTTCCAAATAAAAAACAAAAACAAATTGTTCATAAATATTATTYTGACTAGAATTGATATAAAGGCCATATAAATAAATATGTCAGTAGACYTCTACTTTAAAGTCTTGTATTTATATAAACGAAGGGGGAGAATTTCATGAAATTAAATGAAATATGTTTCAAGAAATTTAGGAATAMTTTGTRGAAAAGGATATACTATGTGGGGATTAGGTCTTATTTATATAAATAAACTTTTAATCCATATATCATACTTTTAATCTTTCTACTTCACATGCATTTAATATTCAAATTCCCAAACTTATGTCATCAAACCATTTGAATGCCCAAACAATAACATTTTCATCCAATACTTATTTCTTTTCCATCCACTAATATTCTGTCACTTTACTGAAGGGTTATAACATACTATAGATGCAAACCAATAGCTAGAATAAACTTTGAAAATATCTCCAACATCATTAATGAAAAATAAAAATGAATAACCCAAAATAATAAAGGTCGTAGCATCATAACCATGAATACAACTATGAGCATGTAACTTCATCAAGCTCAAGTTGTGCATAATCTTTTCACAAATATAGAACTAAAATGGGATGAAACTATAGCATGACTGTGAGTTATGAATTTGAGCAAAGATATATTCGAAGGATGAATGGTTCTTCATTCTATGAGACAAAAATATTTGTATGACCATAGTTCAAAATCAGTGCTATATTTAAATATGTACTATAAACAAACAACTTGCAAACCCACCTTCAAACCTAGATACAAATTCAACACGAAAGGGAATTCAAATCACCCCTGGTGGTCATATAATGTTGGCTACAATGAACAACACAAGTCAAAAATTAACCCTAATATGGAATGGACTTATCAATATGAGAGTGTAGGTTCAAAAATCAACCCAAAATCAACAAATAAAAAGAGTTGAGACATAATGCAGTTGTTTGTGTGAGAAATTAACAATCCATAATATGGGCACGAGTTTGAGACCCAAATACCATACTTAGCAAAATAACCAAAGTCAACAAAACCTCTTCTAGTTGTATAACCAGAACAAACATCATGTATATATTTCTTAAATCCAATCAAAATCCATTAACGTCATGGGTTCAAAACCCAACTTAAACTCAACAGAAACAATGGATTTTTATGCTGGTTGCGAGCTCATGCACAACTATAAATTTATCCAACTAAAATAAACCATGGTTGGGTGTATATTCATACACAAATAGAACTTTTGACCCAAAAATTCAAACAATATATGACCCACATCTAATATGACCAACAAGGATTGAAGCCACACTTTACTTGGTGAATAAAAATGTTTTTGAAGGCTAGTGTATCAGATAGTATAAAAATTGTTGCAAGAACTCAAACCCAGGTCACCACTTATATATTTTATCAAATGGGTTTAGTTCATTCCATTTAGAGTGCCAAAAATGATGCATTTTCAGGGGAATGGAAAGTGAAATAATGTATGAAGACACTAAACAGAGAGTAAACTATTTCTTTTCTTTTGCAAACAAAACCCTTGAACAAAAATTTCCAACAAGAGCAAAAAGTAGGGAGAAAGAGACACATACTCAATTCCAGTAAAAAAATAGAGCCATTACTTAATTCAATGCTTTGCAAAACACATACAAGAGATGTTTAATAACTTGGCGATTACATACCTTGCCTTGAAGCTCTTTTATACCAGTGCTATGGGAGAAATGATTGTTGTAACTACCAAGAGTAGGGTTTCCAAGCCAAGCTCAAGCTCTATTTCTCCATAGCTTCAACAAAATGAAATGACCAAAACCCAATGTAAAGTGAGCTGGTAAATCACAAGTCTATGGGATTAATTGCCCATGTGATTGCAAATTAAATGCATGGCCATCCCATCATGTCATCATTCAAAACCTGCCATCATATGTGCATTTCGACTCAACACCTCAAACAATTCGCACAACCTTTAAAAATATATACCAAATAATTCATGCCATGTCTCTGTTAGCTCACATAACCATGCGTTACATCAACCTCAAATAACTTTTACTCATTGCCATCAGCCTTGTTACTTCACTATCATAACTTATCAAGTCAGCATGTATACTCATGTGAATATGCCAAGGATTATTTTGTTTACATATATTCAATCATATGCAATATATTTACATGCCATATATCATGTGCTATGAAAAAGCCTAATATTTATACCATTTACCTTTTCAAAATAATCCAACTTCTAACATTTATATCAATGCTCATATATTTTAAGATAGGTCACGGTCCATACCTCTTATATTCCTTATAACATGTAGTGATCATGTCTTTTTAAATATATACCATATATCCTTGTATATGTATAAATATATAACCAAAGTTTCTCAATGTGTTGTCACACAAAAGGCATATCACTGCTCCATGCATAAGTTATAAATTTAAGAACTTGATACACTTGAAGGTCATAGCTTTAAAGTAAATCTGATTTTAAAAGTGGATATAATCATAAATCATAGCCTATTCTTTGCAATTTTCGTAGATACCATGTTTAATAATGTCATGATGTTGAGTGATAAACAGAGCTGCATTACTGACATATAATAAACCAAAGTGCAACAAGACCTTTTCATCATTTAATTATGTCAAGCACCATTAGAATTGTGGATCAACAAAACTTTAAAGCTTCATCATAATACTACTGATATGAAGACATGAAAATGTGTTGAAGGAATTTTTTTTGAAAATAACTATTTCTATGTTTTCTTCTAGGGACCTCACCTATTAAGACTATATCATAAATATAGATGTAGGCCTTGTAATCATTTGCAGAATTTTAATAATAAATGATGAGATTTTGAGTCAACACATCATTTTTACAACAATAAAAAATGTTTTTTTTTTTTAATTATGATTGGAAAGTGTTGCATTATAATATCTATGAGCACACCTATGCTCTCTTTTTATCTAGTGGAGCACTACATTTAAGCATTTGTACATTAATGAACACATAGAAGTGTGTGGGAAAAATCAATTTATTAAACTTTGGTGCATTGAAAATGTATGAGAGCACCAAAATCTATGCATACGTATATTTACAATCATGTGTGGGAAAAAAATGTATTAAGTGTATCGTGCCATTCAAGATGTAATGGAGCATCACACACAATCCATCTACATATTCTAGAGTGCAAAACAAAGCATGACAAAACTTAATTTATTAATATAATTCTACATTGCACTTCAAATGTAGTGGAGCATTGCGTTTAATGGATTACTACATTTAGGAGTGAATTAACAAGCACAAAAATGTTATTTTATCAAATTTAACTCATTGATGCTTTATTAGTACTTGCTTCCAGCTAGGGATTCTAGTTTTTTCCTCGTAGTCAACTATCGTTAACCACCTATTACCTGGTCCTTTTTGGTACATTACTTGGTGTGTTTTGTTTTTTTTTTACAATATCTTTCCATCATTACGCTTAAAATTCACCATCCACATTTCCAAAGTTTAAGTTTCCATTGAAATTTCATTTTAAGGGATTTATTTTTTTAAACAAATTTATTTTTATATTTATTGGGTTTTATAAACTTACTTTCTGATTAGTTAAGAGATATTTGATGGGAATTTATTCCCCTGGTGTAAAGAAATTTATATTTTGGAATTGTCAGAATTACAAAATGAATTAAAAATAATAGACTTGTGAGTGGCCATTGTGGTTTACTCTGACACTTTCTTTAAAGAATGACATAGTCGAGGTTCAATGTTGTAGTCGAGGCGGTTCAATTTTGCAGTCGATGTTTAATGTTGCAGTCGAGGCTAGGCTCACCACCTCACCGCTGAGATAACTCCTCACTGCCTCACCGCTTGAGGCCATACGTTGCATTATCTCCATGGACCATTTTTTAGCCTCTCTCAAGCCACCACAGATCCAAAGAATTCGACATAGGGACACCGTACTTGAGAACTCGGTCAAAGAATTCATATGCTCAAGCTTTTCAATGAAGCCACAACAGATCCAAAGAATTCAACATAGGGACAACATACCGCAAAACTCTCTCTTACATAAAGGGAAAATTCAATGAAGGATTCATATGTTGAAGCTTTTCATTAGTGATTCAGAACCTAACTACCTCTCTTTTTCCCTTCAATTTCTGAGCTATGCATTATTATTGTATTTTTACTACTTCTATTGCATTTGTTTATGTAGTTGAATGAATGTGCAATTGCAGATTTGTACTAGAGGCTTTCCAATTGGAACTTATTTATGTAGCAGAGGAAAAAATTCTTAGAGCCTTACCTTGCTTGTAATATAACACTATCATATCTTAATGCATTCTAATATATCTCATAGCCTTAGATGATTATGAATACTGTCTAGAATTAAACAAGTAAACCTATGCATGGATAAGTATCTAGATCTATATGATATTARTTATTAGCACTAAAAAAGATTTATATGTTAGACTTACAAGACAAGATGGCTCTAGTATTCATTCCATAGGAATGGAAGATGTCCTCATAAAGCTGGGATGATCAATGTCGCGAAAACGTCAGGTAMTTCAATGGTGCCTTGAAGCATCTCAATTAATTTTCCCATCGAAGGCCTCACATCCTTATCATACTGTATACACCACAACACAATCCTCACCACTCTCTCCACCTCTTACCAAATTATCCTTGAATTCACATTGCCTACAATCTTGGGTTCCACTATATCCCTCATTATCCCCGTCTTCATTTCATCCATTTCCCACTATGGAAAGTTATCGCCTGGGAGTCTGTCAGAACCCCCCATGATCGTCTGATGAAGTGTGACCACTGCGCTATTATTCATACTCACAATCTCTAGAAAAATGATGTTGAATATGTAAACATCTACTTTGGTAGTAATGGGTAGATTTCTCACTCACTCTGGATCTATATAACCTCGAGTGCCTCTGATAGTAGAAAAACATAGAGTACGTTCTTTGTCCACCAGCTTGGCTAGCTCGAAGACAAATTCTTTGGGAATAAATTGTCATCCAAGAGGATGTTCTGAGGCTTTATGTCACAGTGAATAACCCATTCCATGCATTCCTCGTGCATGTACGTGATTCCCCTTGCCATTCCCATAGTGATAGGGTGCCTTTGATTCCACAGGATAACATTTTGATCCTCTGAGAATAAGTAGTTATCCAGAGACCCCTACGAAATGTATTCGTAAACCAACATTCTGTGCTCACCTTCGGCACTGAATCTCAACATGTGGACAAGATTCAACATGGTGAGAGTTTGCATGTAGGTATCTTTTTGTGTGAATTATTTTTGTTTGAAGTAGTAAACCTTTGTCTACTTCCCTCTAAGAGTGCATCATTGTGCTTAAGTAAGTCTGGATCAATAGACTTGTAATGTCCCCACTTTGGGACATCATCACAGGACAAAGATTTATGATGAACAGAGTAGCCAGATGGATGCTAGAGTGAGTACAGGGGTATTTGAGAGGCATTGTGGGGTCCAGCTTGCATTGATGATCATATTCCATCATTATGAGCCATTCCGCATAGGTTGGATTTGGTTTCATTGCATTCTGACGATATCCATGATTTTGACTATTTTGAGCTATAAGTCAATGGAATTCACTGAAGAGGTCATTTTGGGCACATTACTTGGAGGAACCTCTTAGTGTAATAACTCATTGGAATCAGGAGGAGCAACACTACATGATGGGATGGNTAGCCAGATGGATGCTAGAGTGAGTACAGGGGTATTTGAGAGGCATTGTGGGGTCCAGCTTGCATTGATGATCATATTCCATCATTATGAGCCATTCCGCATAGGTTGGATTTGGTTTCATTGCATTCTGACGATTTCCATGATTTTGACTATTTTGAGCTATAAGTCAATGGAATTCACTGAAGAGGTCATTTTGGGCACATTACTTGGAGGAACCTCTTAGTGTAATAACTCATTGGAATCAGGAGGAGCAACACTACAGGATGGGATGGCTAGAAGTGACTTTCAGTGGTCAAGGAAGCCACACGGAGAGATAAGGAGCTTTTCAAAGGTAAAAAGGTTAATTAATTAATTAAAGTGATTTAATTAATTAATTAAGTATTAATAAAATGAAAGTCACTTTGGAGGGACAAGGTGAGCCAAAAAGTATAAAGGAAAGGCAAGGGCCTCTTGTCATTCATTCATGTATGTTTATCTTTTGATTTCTAGCTTCTAGCTAGTGAGCTCAACATTGGGGGTTTTGAGGGTTTTGACTTAACAAACTCTAAAGGACGATTCAGTGGTGAAAGATTCCACCTATCTTGTCCCAAGCTTGGTCCCAGAGATGCAATACTCTCCCACACCATTCTAGCTTAGTTCTACATCAGTGCAGGAGGGTTCTACATAGCCACAAGCACAGGAAGAGGAGGGTGCACCATTAGGGGTTTCCAGCAAGAGGGGTGTACCATCTTTGGAGAGAGGTCTGTTGTAGGAGATTGACAGGGCCTTTGAGGATTCTATCACTTGGGTTTTCATTACAGGGCCTTGGACATCAGATCTAGTGCTTTCTAAGATAGTTTTATGGCTCAGATTATTTTTTGAGCAATGGGGCGAATTGAAGAGAAGGAGGGCGTTTTTGAGATCCAGATCTAGTCCGTTTGGAGGGGTTACACTTCATATATGACCCTGAGACTTTACCTAGTGGCTTGCAGTGTCCCGATCTATATTTCTGGAGAGTTTCAGAGTATTTGGAGGCCTCCTTCAGCAGGGCCGAATTATCTAGGGCTTCAGTCATCCAGTGGGGCACACCATTCAGTGGGGAATTTCAGATCTACAAAGATTGAGAGGGATCTTGGAGATTCAGGCACCTGGGTTGTTCTTACCATCACCCGATCTATCATTTGGCATATTTCTTAGGGTGATTGGACACTTTTGGCAGCAGGGCCGAGTTGTTGAGGGTTTTAGCCTTCTATTGGAGCGTGGCATTCTTCAGTTGGAGAGTTTGGCATTTAGATCTGCTTGTATTGATCTTCATTTCTTATTCAGCCTTTGGAGGCATCTATTGTATTAGTGGGAGCATTTTGTAGCAGCTCTTATCTATTGTCTATCTTCTTGGCCATCTGTTGAGCATTCAAGATCGACATCTTCATTGTAGCAGGTTTCTCTATTTTATTAATAAAGAATAATTGAGATGTTTTGGCTTGTCTATCTTATTGCATATGGTTGAGGTATGTTCCATGGTTATCTCTTTCTGTTATTTGCTGCATACACACATATAAACACATCTAAACAAATAGATCAGCAAA
>JASDQU010219054.1:0-17999 GCA_032191745.1 Picea mariana
GCCAAACTCACTCAGGCTCCTTGGAGGGTATACCCATGATTATGTGTGGGAGCTTGCACCAGGGTGTAAGTCCGTTAAGCAGGTCGTCAACGTGACTTTTCCACCCACTCTATCTCAGCCCCTTCTTACATTGTTCCCGCAACATTGGATTTTATCACCAACTAGTGTGTTCATTGTGAGAAGGTTTTATTTGCTTTCTTGCTTACTAAATTTTTAGCATGTGTTGTTTGTTTTCCTTAGAGAACTCTAGATTGTATATTTATTTAATGGCGTCAGTTTCAGGAATGATCAATGAAGGAACCCCTGCTCTAGGGGAACCTTTTATTTTTCCTTCTTATGGAAACATTGGTCCTCCTCATATTGCTACTTTGAGCCTTCCAGGTCTCATAATTGGATTACCAGTATGGTTGTTTTCCACTCAGGTAATCCCAAATGCAGTTAGTGCTTTAGTCACAAGCACTTCCTCCCAAGAGCATCAACCTCATGTTGATCCTTCACCTTCTTCACCAGTAAGGTCTTCTTCACCTTCTTCACTTGCAAGGTCTCCTTCTGTTTCATCTTCTTCGTTGAGTGAAAGTTCCGAAGCTAGTAACCCAGTGAATAAGAAGAAGAAGAAAAGAAATATTAAGAAGAAGAAAGATAAACAAGGGTCAAAACCTCCAACCACTTTCAAACATGTTGGAAAACAACCAGTTATTGTTAATCATGCTAGGAGTGTTGATGACGTCAAGATCACCCAAAAAACTCGTAAGCCCAAGTACCCTTGCAGGAATTGTAAGGGTAGCCATCTTCTTGAGGATTGCCCTGGTCTATCCAAGGTTATAGAAGCATGGTCTACACACCCTCGCCAACCCATGCCGTTAGCCTTTGAAAAACATGCTGACGACCCCCCGCCAACCAATCATGATACGGTTGGGAAGAAGAAAAGTAGAGTCAAGTTTTCATGTATGTTATGCAAAGGGAGTCATATCACTCACCTTTATTCTTGTATGGATGAAGCCTTGAAATTACTAGAAGACATGATTGTTTCACAGCCTCAACTTCCAGCTACTTACCATAATCTTTCTATGAACCCCCCTATAGTTGATGGAATGATCACTCTGGTCCCTTCATCGGTCAATCTGGTTGATCATGTCGTCAATCTGGTCACATCCTTAGTTGAACGAATTGACAAAGTGGTTGATCTGATACCATCCTTGGTCAATCCCACCCTCCCCTCAGAGAGTGAACATAAAGAGGTCAATCTGATTCCATCCTTGGTCAATCCCACTCTCCCATTAGAGAGTGTCACCCAAGTGGTTGATCTATTTCCACCTATCGACCCCATTCTCCCCTTGGAGAATGCAACCCAAGTGGTCGATCTGATCTCGTCATCGGTCGATCCTACTCTCCCGTTAGAAAGTAAACCCGATACTGGCCATGTTTTTCTCATTCACACAGAATCTACCATGTTGTCTCCTTCTCCCATGGAACCTCCTCCAAGTAATAAATTCATCCTTTTTAATTGGGTTGTGCTAACTAGACCTCGTCTTCCCTCTCACATTCCTTTCCAGATTATAGTAGAGGTTTGTGGTCAAGATGTTCCTTAGACATTGATAGATGATGGTTTGTCTGTTAGTATTTTGTCCTCTATTGCTTGGTAAGCTTTGGGTTATCCTCCACTTGCACCGATTACACAAAATCTGTTATCTTTTAATAGAAGAACCAGTCAACCTTTAGGGACCCTTCCTCAATTTCCTATAACTTTGGGAGGGAAAACTACCTTTATTGATGTCATGGTCGTCCAAGACCCCTTGGATTTTTCTTTACTCCTTGGGTGAGATTATGTCTATGCCATGAAAGCTATTGTGTCTACTCTTTTTCGTGTGATATCTTTCCCTGATGATGGACGAGTTGTAATTGTTGATCGACTTTCATTTGTTGAGCCCGCCTAGATTGCCTCCCTGCATGGTTCTTATATGTAGACAGTATCGCCCCCGCCACAGGTCAATTATGTGGCATTGTCGCCCATGGCTTCAACTTCTGATGACTTAGAATTAGTAGTTGACATGTTGATCTCTTCGATAGGGTTGTTAGAGCCCGATCTCTTTACCTATGCCGCAACACTCGACATGGTGACCTTCCAAAGTGTGTTTCTTCCTTCCAGTGAAGACCTCTTGGAAGCCATGATTGAGTTTTGTCCCTTGACATGGTGTCATTCCAGAGCATTGTCCTCTTGGAATCCATGATCAAGAAGAGNAGACTACGAGGATAGTTTTTGCGTCTCTGAGGCAACCTTGTTAAACAATGAAACAAAGGTCTTTGATCATAGTTTTCTAATTTCAATATCATTAAAAATATGAAACCACTTTCGAGGATAGATTTTGCGTCTCTAAGGCAACCTCGTTAAAAAATGAAACAGAGGTCTTAGAGCATATTTCTTGTTTTTGTGTCAAGCTCGTTAAAAAATGAAATAGTTTCCACCCTCTCTATTCGAGTCAAGTCCCTCATCTAGTATTTGAAGCTTCATTTCATTTGCCTTTGCAATTGGATGAAATGAAGCTTGGGGGGCAATACTTTCAGCCTCTGGACTTCATGTTGAAGTAGAGCTGCTAGTTTCTTAAGCTGGGGGATAAGTACCAACCATCCATGTGTTATGCATTGGGAATTCCAAGCATAATTTTCTATGGTTCAATCTTGTGTAAAAATGAAACCACTTACCTCAAGCATAGTTCCCTCTGGTTCAAGCTTGTGTAAAAGTGAAACCAGGTCCAAGCATAGTTTTGTTTTGTTTTAAAGATTGCGTAAAAATGAAAACAATCCCAAGCTTAGTCTTTGTTCTTTCTCATGCTCGTAAATACATGAGAATAAGTTACCGAGCTTAGTATTTTTTCTTTCTCATGCTCATAAATCAATGTGAATGTAACCGAGTATACTTTTATCACTTTTTCGGACTCGTAAAGTTTATACAGAAAAGGAACCCCTTGGAGTTCCCTTTAATCTCTTTTTAGACTCTCTAAACATGAAAAGATTGTCAAGCGATCTTGTTCTTTTCACGCTCGTAAATTATTTGAAGAAAACGTTCGAGGAGCGATAGTTTATCACTTTTTCGATCTCGTCGAAATAATTTACGAAAAAGGAACTGGGATAGTTTTCTTTAAGTGTTTTTCAGACTCTCAAAACATGAAAACCCCCTGAGTTTTCTTTCTTTGGACTCATAAAACAAACATTGAAAGGCCCATACGGGACTGAACCACTCCTTCCTAGGGTTCCTTAAACATACTCCGAGGGACTCGTCTGAAGGGTGAGCTTACATTACAATCATATATTATCCTCCTCAAGCTTGCATAAAAATAAAAAGGTACTCACCAGATATGGTGGGGGGGGGAATTTGGAAAGAAATGTATCTAAACATGTATTCTGTGGAAGAATCACTTTTGAACATGACACCCTTTCACTTGCCTTATGTCTAGGTTGGAAAATCCACCTGTCTCTTGATCATACTCCTTTATAAGATTACAAATTGGTCTTTGATCCCTGTTATTGAGTCAATGTTTCCAAGACAATTATTGTTTCGTTAATATGTTCAAAGAGATGTCTAACCCGAAAATCCTTCTATTGCGTCATCCATTTATGTAGTCCTTAAAGCCTTCTATTGCATCGGCCATCCCTGAGTCAGTCTTGAATCACTGATTACTCTGATCTACATCAAATCTTGTTACTTGTTTTGTGTCATTGAGGCGGGATACATTAAGGCCCTTCTGTGACGAGTCTTTTCCTGTCAACTTCAACTCATTATCCAGGAATTAGACTTAGAAACCAATTGGTACCTTGGAACTTGCATGCCTCAATGGCAGGTTTCCTTGTTTTCGACAGTGGGTTTTCATTATTGATCCCTGATCGGGAGATTCTGCTGAGTGTTCGACTTTAGCTCATTAATTCACATTCGTTGGATTGTACTAGTTTAGCTTGGGAGTCATTGACATTAATGGTGATTTCCCTTGCACTTGTTAACAGTATACACTAATGACTGGAAATCAAGTGGTTTCTACCATGTTTGACTTCGACACATGTATTCACATGGTTAGATTCGTACTATAGAGTGGTGGAGATGAAGACCCTGGATCTTTTCTAACAAATTCAGGTTGCTTTGGAGTATTTTTAGTTTGTACTATTGCATATATCCGCATTGTACGTCTCGTGGCTATGTTCAAATTTGAGTCTTTAACACATAGATCCACAGTGTATTTTTTGGTGGCTATGTTTAGATTTGAGTCATATTGGCATGGATCCACAGTGTATGTTTGGTGGCCATGACCTATCTTACTTGACATGGATCTTCGCATGTCGAAATTTATGCTCTGAGTCATTTTATTCTGAGTATGAGAATTCCTACCTTGGTGATGATGTATTATTGTATTGTATTTCCTTGTTTGTTGGCAGGTTTCCGACCGACTGTTCCTTGTTCCCTACACACACTCGACAAAGTATTTCAACTATCACTCTGTTCTAACTTCATACTTTGGGGGGCTCTCTGTTACACATTATTTTCGTCATACCTATGATCATTAATGATGTAAACCTATTTGTTTCCTTTAGAGGGGTCAATGGAATGAGTTCCTGAAGAAAGAAGAGAGAAGAACTTTTTCTGAGAAAAGAAGCTGCATTCTCCTTTGTAAAAACCCTATTAAGGAGGATGTCCGCAGGTTGCTATATGGGCAGGGTGTGAGAATGCCTTATTCTCGCAAGCTGCACCATAGATGGGTTGTGAGAGGTTGACAAGTTGCTCTATAAGAAGGGTGCGAGAATGCTTACACGTGGGAAAAACGAGCGTTTTCTTGAATCTTCTAGAAGGAGAAACTTCCATGGTGAGATGGCATCCAAATGGTTTGGATCTTACTCGATTTCATGATTCAGTGGGATCATCCTAACCTCCTCACCTTGCCCTCTTCAACTTATAAAAGGAGAGGAGCTCACATGGAGAGAGTAAGTTGGATTTGGCTTGGAATTATTAGCTTGGTTAGAATGGTTTTGAGTTTTTCCTTTGTCAAGATAGATTGTGAATATTATCAGATCTGTTCTCTTAGAATTCTTGGAGTGAAAGTGTGTAGGGAATGAAGGAAAGTTGGAAGGGACCTTATGACATCAAGGCCATGGTTGTAATCTCTCTTTCACATTTAATATGATACAGTAATATGATTTCTTCCTATAAATCGTGTTGTGTTTTATTGTATGATTCTGTGATCACATACATAGGTTTATATTGAGTTTATGCTATTGCTATCACTTTGGTTGGTTGTGTTCTTTTGCAGGTTCATCATTGTATGAGCATTGGAACGGAGCTAGGATGGCGATGGAGAGAGGAAGCAACATTTAAACAGTATGTCACCCATCCCTCTTTAGTTAGTAAATTCAATATTTAAAACTTAAGGAAAGCATCATGTTCTGGTGTGTTTTGTTCTAGATATAGGTGGATCTAGGGAGATTAGTGTCTGCACCTACCAATTTATCCAATAAAATCGACCTCGGCCCATGCCTCCTCCTTGTCCTCTTCCTCTTCCTTTGAATTGAATGTGAGGATTGAATTTTCCTCTTCCTGGGGAATCAAACTATGTAGTGTTTCCCTCTTGCTGAATCTCTCCTTGAATCCTATATGTATCCCTTGATCTTTCATGCAAGAGATCATAAGCTCTACAATCCTTCTCATCATGCCCCATATATTTATAGAATGTGCAGTAAATATTTGTAGGTGTCTAAACATATTTTTGCATGTAATAGAATTCACCAGGGTGATGTCTATTTCTACATACCTCTCACCAAGGTAGAGTAAACTGCTTCAAAGGGCCCAGAGCTCCAGAAGCCAAGTATTCATGAAATAGGGGACAATGCTCCTTATCGTGACCTTCTGAATTGCATCTGATACACTAGATGTCTTCTCTTTTATCTTTTCCCTTGTCTTTCTTCATATCTTCAACCTATATAGATAAGCTAGTTAGCTGACTCAAAATTTGACTCATACCTAAGCTAGATTCTCCCATAGGGATTGATTCTAGTTTCATGGTGATCTCCAATTCCTCAACCTACAAAGAAACTTTCTGCTACATCAGAGGGACTCTGATGTGTGGTAGGAGGGAAATAATGAACCATTCCTTGTTCTGCTCATCTGGGATCTAAAAACTCAACCAGACTGTTAAGGTTTTAATCCTTTGCTCAAAATCCCAAACATGTTCAACTACTTTCTTCTTGATTTCTTTCAACTCTGTAATGCACTGTGACTCCGACTTGGGTTTCTTGAATTCAACAATCAATGCAGTGTTAATGGCATTTAGTGGTTTTGACTGTGCAACTCCTTGAACAAATTTCATGTACCAACTTAGTGTGTGGTCTCTTAAGGTAGTACTAAACTAAGCTCTCTTAACAACTTCATCATTAACTTTCTTAATACTCCATAAAGTCTCACATAAAAACCAGTGTTGATCAGGATCTTCAGATCCATCTCCCATAAAGGTGGGTAACCTCATTTCATATGCCATAGATCTTCCTAGGTTTCCCAACTAAGTATGTACTGAACTTTTTGTAACAGTGCTCTGAGTGCTCCGATAAATCTAACTACTCTGGTTACTTAATGCTGCTAAAACAACAAGAGAAGTAATAGTACTTACTTCGGTAGTCGGCCCAGTTCCTGAAGTTTATGATTCTTCTTGGCAAGGTTCTTCAATCTTCCCTTCCTCTGCCCTAGCGGACTCTAAATGTTCCTCGTTCTCTAACTCCTCTTCTTCTCCACTGTAGAAACCTTCTTCCTATGCTAATGGTTCATGATTCTGATCAAACAAGTTCACTAGAGGAACTTCTTTGAAGGTTCTCCCACTACGCGTATGTCCAACCTCTATGTCGCTGTCATTGTCTGAATTCTTGAACATTATCTTTTCAATCTGACCAACTACTGTATCTTCAAGATGTTCTTCTCGTGCAATAACATCCTGATATTCAACTTCAAAAAGTGTAAAAATTTTCCTCTAGGTCCCTTAAAGAAATATCTCTTTGCTTGGCTATATGACTCTACTCTGTCAATAGAAAAATCGGTGATGTACCCTCCAATGGTGTTATCAAACTAGTGATCTGCTGCTCTTGACACAGCGTTATCAACTCTCTTGACCTTCTTAATCAGCGCTGACGTCCAAACCACAGGCGATCTAGATCTGACTTCAAATTGGGTATCTGCTAATCTGGCTAACCACTCGTATATCTCCTTATGAATTCCTCCAAATAAAATCTTGTGTATAGGTAAAGATATACCTTCCCAACCAGTCTTTTGTGCTAAGATTAGGGTTCATGTTCTGAGCTTCCGCGAAGTCCTTTTCTTGTTCTACTATCCACTTCTGAATCTTTGTCTTCGATGGAAACCACCTTGACATTCCCTCAAAAATATCGTAGTCCTGGCAACGGAACGATTTGTTGACACAGGGGCAGACCTAGGGTTCAGCTCTAACAACGCACCAACAAGCCCTAACTACTGGCCCTTTCGGCAACACCTACGAAGTAGATGCGGTCTCAACCAAAGTAGCAATAAGGAGTTGCAGGACACATGTGTCTACAACCAGAGTAAATGCAAAGTGGACCCAAAACAAAAGAAACACAACAACTAGATATCATTTACCAACTTAAACCTACTTTGCACAGTTATATCTCATATCTATCACAATGATGCAATAACAGAATAATCAGAAGGCAAAAGAACACAACATCAATCACACAGAACAGCAAGATATATGTGGTTCACCCTCTTCCTAGGGCTACGTCCACAGAACTGTGTTTCTTGATATTATAGGAAAACATACAGTTCTATCTGCGCTCTTAGCTTGCAGATCTCTCTCTCTCTTTCTCTTCTTCTCTCCCCTCCTTGCGCACCCAGTTACAGGGTTGATTTTCGCACCCAGCTGAAGATTTTACAATACCAGAAGGCTCTCACACTCAACACTTCTCTCTCTTACAACAATAATCATTCTACCAACAATCACAACAACACAACACACTCAAAAACACACAAGAACACGAACCCCTCTTCTCCCATCTAGGTTCTTATTTATACATTACAATAGCTCTCGGACATCCTTAGGTCGAAACCTAGGTGTCTAAAACCCTAGGTCAACTTGACCCATGTTTTTCAGGCTTCGCCAACCTATCTTTCCTTCTTTCCCACCAAGTACTCCAAAGCATCTATTGGTGGATTTTTCCACTTGCTGAGTTGTCCACGATCTATCTTCCTTGTTGATATGTTCTCCTCAATCTTCTCATCCAACGGCTTGTTTTCCCTCACTTCGCTCCTTCTTTTCTTCTTCTTTAACCACTTCGACCTAATCTCAGTCAATATGCCTTCTGTGCAGTTCACAGTTCGCCTTTTCTTTTCCTTTTTCTTCGCTTTCTTTCTTAATCCATACCCAAGGCCCAACATGCTCTGCATCAAGTCTATGATAGGCGGATTACATATAGAGTGATACAAAAGTCTCCCTATCAAAGCACAAAGTGCCAAGTTACATGACTCATCAAGCTCTAAATCTACTCCCATTACCATCCTTCTCTTCAATGTTTTAGCTTTCCACACTTACTCTCTTCACCTAGTAACCCCATGTTCTCTCAAAAAATTCCCACCCTTCTTAATTAGATACGTCCTCCAAAAGGTTTTGTTCTAACCTTTGAAGAGTTCCACCCATCCTTCACTCTAGAAAACTGACCTCTAAGCTCTATAGAGTTCCTCCCATTCTTCACTCTAGAAAATCGACCTTTGTTAGTTTTAGATGCGGGACCCGAATAATGAGGAGGTTGTGCTCTAAACAAGTGTTGTGTTGTGTAAGGAGCTCCGCCGGTGTCACAGGAGAAGGTTTAATAGATGGCACATAAGGTAGCTTAATGCATGTACCCGCACTCATCTCATCCATCGAGGAGAATAAGCCTACGTTTTTCCAAAGTGCCTTGTCCATTGTACCAACCAGAGCCTTCCCTGAGCACCAGTTCATTGTACTCTGGTTTAGTGTAACCCTACGACCATCTGAGAAATCCTACGTCCATCATAGAAAGCCTAAAACTAATTTCCTCCATTAAACCAACAACTCCAAGTTTCAACTAGGTCACAACTTGCATCCCTTCCTCGTATTCCACCAATTCATATTCCCATGATTTTATTGATGATGCAAAATCGTCATTAAACCTGCAACTCCAATTTTAACAAGATATCCATAACGGTACCACCTCCAACAACCGAATATTACCCACTTACTTCTCTTAAATAAAAATTCCTTCTCTTATGCATAAAGATCTCTTAATGCCCTTCATATTAAACGAGGATAGCTTGATGCCCATCGTATAAAATGCAAAAGAAGATTCAACTGAGCGAGTATAACCTCACCGAAAGCCTTGAAGAATCTCCCAGAACAGAAAACACGGTTAAAACTCGTATTCAAGGCAGACTCGTCTATAACAAGAGCAATAAAAATCTCTGCGATTATTATTTCAACTCCAGGCATAGAGAGTGACCGAGAGATATCAGCCCCACCTTCAAATGAAATAAGCACAACCCAACCAAGAGAGGAAAGCAAGTTCACAAAACCCACTACAAGGTACAAGTATCTGAGCACTTGGCAAACCTGGGTGTTATTGGCATCACACTTGACTACAACTTTGGTTAGAAATGCATTGGTAGCCATATAGTCATTTTACTATCCACTAGATAGTTTCTAACTGTCCTTCTCACTATTATATAGATTTAGTCACTCAAATCTCCTACTACCCTTCTCACTATTATACAATACAGAGTTAGGCACTCAAATCTCCAAATTTAACAACAAATATCCATTTTTCAAAGCATTAAAATTAAAATTTTATTTTATATAAAATTTCAAACTTGGTAGGAATATAATCACCTTTTTCTTTAACTCATTCCACATTGTACTAAATTCAAATCATTAAAATTTAAATATTATTCTATATATAATTTCAAACTATGTAGGAATGCAGTGAAGTTGTTTTTATTTAATAAATATGGTAATATTGTTTTTACTAAATATTTTTTAATATGCTTTTACAAAGATGAGTAATGAATTGTCAAGTAATAAAAAGAATTATAGAAATAGTTGGGTTTTATTTCACCTTAATATTTTCCTTAGAAATGAAAAATAATCATTTTTCATATATTTCAAATTTCAAAAATTATTATAAATGAAGTTTACTGAATTTGATTTTTATTAACTATATATGAAATAAATCTGATAATTTATTTCATGAAATCATGAACCTTCTACTATCAGTACTAAAATAGTAATGTTTTATTTTTATGAATAAATTATAAGGGATTGATGGATTGAGATACAATGGTATGTATATAAATGATAATAATAATCTAATTTTAAGATCATACTATAGGTTACAAATGATAATAATAATCTAATTTTAAGATCATACTATAAGTCATACCTTTTGGGAGAATGGATAACTTATCATTACTACAACATAAATGTACATTATTATCTATCACTATAATTACACAATAAATGTTTATAATATTATGCCATAAGTGGAAATGTACTATAGGTATATTACAATAGGCAAATAAGGTGGACTATGATCAATTTTAGTTGATTACAGTGAAATTTGATTGACTATGACTAACTCATGCATTGACTATGGTTGATTCTAGTTGAATATAGTAACATATAAATGAATGTGGTTCAATTTACTTAATTATAGATAACCTTGGTTGACTTTGTTGACTATAGTTGATTTTAATTAATTTTAATTAATTATTATTGATCTTAATTGACCATAGTTGAATATCATTACTGATCACCATTAACTATGTTGAATATATTTCAATAAACAATATAAGGAAATTGAAATCATGATTGTTTATTATAAATTACAATAATTAAAACACAATTAATTGAATATAGTAAAATCATAATTAACCATGAATAATATATATAAGTAATCAATGATATTTTTTTGGTTAATCATATTGGATTTAATTTTAAGATGATTTATAATGATATATAATTAATAAAAAAATCATTGACGATATTATTTTTTTTTTTTTGTTTTTAACTATTTTTTATTCTTTAATAATTTCAAGCATCAATTTAAATATATTAAATTTTACTAAAATGTGTGGAAAATTCTTTGCAATATTCCCGGCTGGTAAGGGTACTCAATATGTGATAAAGCAACTTGATTACCTCCCCTAACATTTTATATATGTTTTCTAAAAAAAAAATTGAGGTGTTCAATTTGTTTTTCATGTAAATAATTGAAACTACGTTTAGACCATTAAATCGGAATATTAAAACCAGTACGAGAATGAA
Source organism: Picea mariana (assembly GCA_032191745.1). Lineage (NCBI taxonomy): Eukaryota > Viridiplantae > Streptophyta > Pinopsida > Pinales > Pinaceae > Picea > Picea mariana. The sequence continues at coordinate 11,331 of JASDQU010219054.1, forward strand.
AACTATTTTCCAAAAAAATTTGAAAAATGGATAAGATACCTAATGACCTATTTAGTAATTACACAAAAGGCGTTATTTTAAGGGGATACCTCTTGAAACTTTTCGTTGTCTTTCTGCAGCGAATTAAACACTGCCACATGTTAACACTGAGACAAGCTACACACGCATGTAGCATGCATACACACTAGCTAGGATCTAATATATGTTGCTCACCTTTGAAGGGGAGTCCCATCCTCCAATGTAGGTGTAATTTAGCTAAGAGTTGCCTTTTTATGGAAATTCCTCATTTATAAGTGGTCTTCTTTCGATTTTGAAACAATTTTAACAAGCTTCTTATTTTTCATATTAATGTTCATCCAACTTATCTACTTATCTTCTGAGCCTAGACACTTCTTGTTCCTCCCAACATGGTTGTACTTGCCAATATGATAGCATTGAAGGCCTACATAATCAACCTCTAACTTTTGTTTGTTCGAGTCTCCCTACTACTCCGAGCTGTTATTTGTCCATTCGAGTCTCCCTACTACTCTGAGCAGCAATACGACGAATCTTGTGAGGGATTTGATGATTATATTATCTTGGTCTCTATGTTGACAACATCGAGAAGAATTTCCTTGATTTATTAGTGAGATAGGATTATGCTGCATTGCCTTTGGTGAATCAAAGGTTGTTCACTTGTTCGAAGCAATAAGATTTATGTCTTGAGGAGAAAACTTGGAATCTTGGAGCAATGTATTTGTGTGACATGCAATCTAGAGCGATGGGAGGCATTTGATCCCACAGGGTAGTGTTGGATATGCTTGCCAAGATTGCCGACTAATGAGTGTTTTATTTGTGCAACTAAGGATTATTTGGAAGTTGACACTAAGTTGTTTGTTTTTGGGAGGAAGGTGATAGGCTTTGTCATATAGAGGAACAATATTTTGACTTACAATTGGTATAAGGATTGTTGGTAAATATGTTTTCATGTTTGTTTGGTTCTACCATATATAAGAAAATTGTGATTGTAGCAGGAGGTTGTGATGCATTGTGGGTGTGGTTAACTCTACAAACTTTTATAATTTAGAGCACGAAACTTGGAAAACACTTCCAACTATGAATTCCCCTGAAAGCTTTGTTTGGGGTTTTTTATGGATGGGAAATTCTATGTTGCAGGGAAGATGATAATCAATATAGAATCTCCTACATCTGGCAAAGAATTTAGTCTTGAAACAAGAACATGGAGGAGGATTCCATACATATTTTCTAGAGCTAATGCAATTGACCATGCACTATCTTTACCGATTACAATCGATAAAGTCATGACAAAGTTATTGACATGAAAAAATTTTCTGAAAAAGTTTGGGACAAAATTTCTTTAGAAAAATACAACAAACTAACTCATCATCTTTAATAAGAGATGGCATAAGGTAGGTGGACTAAAGTGCCATTGATTTTATTCATTTCAAAAAATATTCGGGGTTAAAATGTAAGAAATTAGTGATTAATTTTTTATTTTTTTCACCCATAAGGTAAACACATGTTCGAAAAAAAAAAGTTTTCTAGTGAGCACAACTTTATTTTAAGTTGGTATATTTTGTGCAATCTTATCATATTTGAGTCCATCATTGCCTCCAAGAAGATCCAATCAAAATTTTCTACTACCTCCAGGAATACAATGTGTACACATGAGGGAATCAATGTTATGCTTGGTCATTGAAGATTTAGTTAGACTTAGCCTTTATGGGGATCGGGGGAGGAACCTTAGCCACCTCCAACCAAAGAGAACACACAAAATCTATTTAGTGATAATACATTTTTTATAAATACAGTGGACTCTAAACAACCTTTCGCCACCTACTTGCAATCTATGGGTGGATATGTTGGAATTGAGAAGGAAGTCATGGTTAGGTAGGTTGGGAATGCATGGAAACCTCTATTTCATTCTTCAAACCTCCATGATCGTAATCTCTCTTGGATTCAAAGCTCAAGCCATGGGATTGTACTTTATAGATAATCCAAATGGAATTTAAGGCTTAGAAGCTCTGTGATAAAGTTTAAAAAAAAGGGCCAAAAAAATTCTTTGAATTTCACAAACTCTGAAAATCACATCTTCTCATCATATGTCCACTCACATTTTCCCTTGCTAGAAGGCATTTTGAAGTATTCATTTTCCAACAATAAAAAAATCCTCTAATTTTTAACAACATAGCAACCCTAATTCATTTCGGCATTTCCTTTACCCCACTTTGGGGATATGCTAGTTAATAATTAATTGTACCCACCTCCTGCTTCAACACCTAAATATCATCCACAAAAATTGAAGAGGGAGAATTATTCATAATCAAACTCCAACTTTTTCTATGAACATCGTTTCCACGCACTTAAATGAAAGCCCTGTTTTTTATAAATGCAAATTTTATCAATTTTAATTTATACAAAATTTGCGTTGTGAATTAGAAGATGTTTTTAGTAAATAATGGCTATGAGCTTTCATTTCCATTGACATGAATCCTGATGTCATTGACTTAGTGTTGAGTTTCAGTGTACCTTGGGAATTAGTCCACTTGTGGTTTAGGTTCTCTAACCATAATTGGAATCTAATCTCATCAAGAGAAGGAGAGATAATCTAGCAGATGGAACATGGAAAAAGACGTCACAACCTTCTTCATATCTATAGCTCTTAGGGGTAAGGGTACAAGTTCCTTTGAATAGGTCACATACTGACGTTCGTGGAGTATCCAACATTGGAAGATAGTGATGATGCCAAGGATGTTTTATCCTGTAACACTTTGTTGTGCACAATACACGAACTTTGATGTCACACTGCATAGGGCAGGCATAATATAATCACCCAATGAGCATCTGGCACAACCTCGTCCACCCATCTGCAATGGTGAAGGGATTCATAGCATTCGGCTTCAGTCATCACCATATTGCTCTTGTACATGTGCGTGATTGCGTTGCTACAACATCCCACTAGGAAATACACGTTCAGGATCAATTTCTTGGCCTGCTCTAGAGATAGGGCGTGGTCGAAGTGGAAGAGATCGTATATTCTATTTGCGTAAACGTGAACGGGCTTCTCGGTATTTGATGGATCTGGGCAGGGGTGAGGATCGAACACGTGAGCGGGAGGTGACCATTCATCACAATCAAATACTTCTTCCTCTTCTTCTTCTGATTTTGATTCGTGGTGAGCAAGGGATTCGATAATCTCCAATGAAAATCATCGTTGATTGCCAACCATAAAACTACTAGATAAACACCAATTACATCACGCAACCACCTTCAAAATCCATATGTGTTGGCTTGGAGCTATAGACGTGGGCGCTTGAATAAACTTTAATGACTGAATATATATGGGACGGTTGAATTTATAGTTTTATCTCCTTGCATCTGATTAAATATGGAAGAAATGGATTGGCAAAAAGATTGTTGCGAATCAAATTAACTACAATAAAATCGGTGCACCGTTAAATACAATCAAATAAGATTGTTGCAAATCAATCAAATCAACTCTAGTCTTACAACCTCCAACAGAATCTTTGAATGCGGTTGAATGAGGAGATAAAGAAGTTCTCAACCATCTTATTAACAGTCTTCTCATCAATTTCAAACCTGCTTATGGAAAATGAAAAATTTGATATTGCTGAGTCAGTTTCACGTTTGAAGATCTTCTTAATTGATGGTCAAGTGTCTCGTTAACCAACATCAAGGAGAGATGCAACTGGCTCAGAAAGTGCTGCACTAAGGTGCTTCTCAAATTGAGCTGAAATTTCTGACAGCTTTGTGGCATGAACTGAAGCCTCATGGTTGTCAATATCACGGTGTAACTTTTCTCTATCTTTAGATGAGTCCCATGTTGCTTTCTGAATGGTTGCGTTCGCACACCCTTGATCAAATTCTTCCAAAGAAGTTTTCATACAATCATGAACAACCACTGCAAATGCTTCTGCTATCTTAAGAGCCTGCTCAAGTTGCTCCCTAAACATATTTAAATTTTTAGCACGGATGTGCCCCAGCATAGCTTGATAAGCAGGATAGACAAGATCCGATGACTTGGACTCCAAATGCTGACGCTTGGTTATTCTCACACTCTCATCAAAATAAACATCTTCTATGTCATAATCTGAAAAATACTTGTCTAGAATGGAACTCATTTTCTTCCGGGACCCTAGCATTGGACCAAATTGTAGATCTTCCTCTAGTTCTAGCCAATCCTCATCGAATACCAATTTAGCAATATTTTCATTAGCAATCTCTTCACAATGATCTAAAACAGATTTTCTTACCTCATCGATCCCTCTCGTCATGTACTTAACCGCGCGTTCCTTTAGTCAGTTATTTTAGCAAGGCTGTTGGAGCGTGCACCTTCATCTCATCCAGATCTTCCATTCAATCTGCATACCAATTGCTATACAGGAGCATTCAGACCCGACCATGTATTGCCCAACATCTTCAATGCATACCATGCAATTGCATTTGACCGAGTTTAAGCAACAGCTCCAATTCCAGGTGTGGATTCATTTGGCCGGGTGAACACTGCATATTTTCTTCAACATTGTTCTCTTCATTTTAATTATAGCGTGCGAGTAATATGCAAGCAGATGTTCATGCATAGATAAAGAATTTCATTCTGATCAGATAAATTAGAGTCCCATGCTAGTGAAGGCTAGTTGAAACCAAGTTATTGATTGATTGCCTTCATCTTTGATTCCCTAATGAGGACATGATGGTCAAAAAAATAGAAACTTAGACCTGCCTTTGTCCTATGCATTCATAATTTATGATATATTGTTTTGTTTGCAAGTTTATTTCCAGGCATCTACAAGATAAGGGTCTAGAGCAAAAACATGGTGAGGTAAAAAAAACACAAGAAGAGTGCGGTCTTAGAGTTTCAATTGTCGACTTTATCCATAATTATTATTATTATTATTATTATTATTAATTTATTTTTATTTTTATTTTTAATGTACTTACTGTTTTATTGTTTTGATTTGCAGATGCAGGATGCACAACTTTTCATTTATTTCTTCTATTATGTTTTCAAAATAAAGAATAAAATAAAAATTTATATCGCAAGCTTATTAAAAATTTAAGAGCAAATGGAAGACAAAAAATAGATTAGGCAAAATTTTATTTTCGTCAATTAATTGATATTCCTGAAATCAATCACTCATCCTATTTTCTGATCCTCGCGATCGCACGAAGAACGAAGAAGAGCATACTTATTCTAGCAAAAAAACTTGAAAATAAAACCCTACCTACACTACGCTAATTAGAAATGAGAAATTAGTTACGTGTAATCAAACAACCAATGTAGCCATGCACGCAACAGTAATAAAAATATGTTATCTTTCAATTTCGCAAATGACAGTCAGGAATATGTATGAACATGTGAAATTAGTGGTTGAAACTGTAAATTAAAAAAAGACAAAGAAAAACTAAATGAATCTAACCTAGTACTTGCTTGAAATCAATGTTCGATCAGGGTTTCGTAGGTGTAATTTGTCTTACTCAAATCATGCTGCAGCTCCTTGCTGTCCTCCTTGACCTCCTGTGTGCCTAATGGTTCTTCATTAAATATGCAAGGTTGTTCATATGTTGATTCTTCATTCGCCTTAGGAGGAGTGAATAAGATTTCGAATGCTATCAAGATCTCCTCTTCCATAGAAGAGGAGACCTCGACTTTTGCTAGGATCTGAGTGAGTTGTTCCAAGCTTAAATTCATTGTTAAATCATGTTAAAAAAAAGGATTCTTACATCACCCAAATCAAAGTGGAAAACTTAAAAAACACGCTTGCTAAAACATAAAAAAATTACTCTTCACATTTGCGGAAATTAAAACGTTCCTAATAGTTGGTAGGGACGGAGAGGAATCTACACTGAAGCATCTATATGGCCCTTAGAACCAACACATGTACATCACACTTGCAGAAACTAATATTGTGTAAATTGAAACTACTTTTACCTAGTTGGTAGGGATAACATGAGGAGTCTCCTCTCACGAGCTTCTATGTCCCCTTACCAACATGTCTAGATCACACTTGCATAAATTAAACACTCTTGCATAAATTGAAATTTGCAGAAATTGAAACTAATTCTACCTAGTTGGTAGGGAGAACATGAGGAGTCTCCTCTCACGAGCTTATATGTCCCCTTACCAACACGTCTAGATCACACTTTAAAAAATTAAACACTCTCACATAAATTGAAATTTGCAGAAATTGAAATTACTTCTACCTAGTTGGTAGGCAGAACATGAGGAATCTCCTCTCACGAGCTTCTATGACCCCTTACCAACATGTCTAGATCACACTTGCATGAATTGAAATGAAGAATAAACTAATACCTCAATCCATCATTCTTCCTCGGCAACGATCCCAAAATGTTGGGCTCTAAAGATGTCCTAAAATATAACTTCTATGCATCATCCAAAGGTAGGTGTTGGCAAAAGCGTTTTACTTATTTCCTATGTAGGTTCCTACCTTCCGTTTTCAATACCCGTCCTCCAGAGATGAAACCCCTGCAAAGGAACAACAATCGTAACAAAAGGAACGACAATTGTTCCGTTCAAATGAACAACACTACTTACAAAAGGAAAAATAGTTGTTCCATTCAAATGAAAAACACTACCTGCAAAAGGAACAACAATCATGACATGGGAACGACAGTCATTATATTGGG
>JASDQU010219056.1:1090-16305 GCA_032191745.1 Picea mariana
TCTTGACCAATATGAAACCAAGTCGAATGTTGATATATGCCTTTCCCTTTTGGACTCATTCTTCCTGTATTATTGATGTATCTGTAGGAGCTTCTGAATGAATTCCATGTCCATTACTCTCCTTCCTTGAAAAACAACTTGATTTGTATTGTTATCATTTGTGCATGTCTTGTTTCTGTTCAAGGTATACATGCACATGAACATGACATATTATTTTAAAATATGCTTATAACATGCATATATGTGTCTATTAAAAGAGGATTATTTCTCCCTTACCATTTGTAGAATGTTTTGCATTACTTTGATGCCCTTTCCACTTCCAATATGCATTTCCCAACTTCCTGCATCCTTTTATTCATTCACCTTCGGTTCTTCAGAATCAACAATGTTGACTTCTCATCTCACATCAACAACCTGCAAATGCACATCAAAACTAGCTCTAATACCACTTGATCCAAAAATCCTTAGACACCACTTATTTCTTTACCATATATACATGGAGCATCTAACTTGATTCATAATTAATTTCCTAATYGTATTGAGGTGATTTGCAGAAAAAGGATCATGTGCTCTGAATCCAAAAACTCATAAAATGATGATTAATTTGCAGAATGATGAGATGACACAACAAAAAATAAAATAACTCAAATTACATATGTAGATGATATATATTACTTCATTTACAAAATCCCTTTAGATAGAATGATTGTTCTCCATCATCTCAAAACACCAAGTTACGTTACAACATGGGCTTGCAAAAAGAAATTTTAATGAAATCTCTTTAATTCCACTACTCAAAACAAGAAAATGAGTTCACCATTAGAATCCTTACAAAATTATAAGAAATTTGACTATAAAGTCGACCAAATTTTGAACTGGCACAATTTCGCTCTCTTCAACATGCAAAACAATGCGCTAAAAGCTCACTAATGACAATTTGGACTATTACTTTTAAATGACCTCAAATTACAAAACATATTTCAAATTCATGATCCTCGCAGAAAAATGAATCCAACGAGTATAAACTTGACTATATTCGGACAAAATACCTCATGGCACACATTTCTATGCAACACCAACCCAACTTCCCTACTACATGTACTTTGAGACATGTCATATAACCTTAGGATCAGTGCCATGCATCAATATCTGCATCCTCATTATACATGCATACATGGGAATGTGTGTAGTGTTGGGATCTTCACCCATAAATATGTTGCGGCCCTTAACTCCTCGTCCACAACTTAATGCAACTTAATTCTATTTTTAAAGGAATCTCCATTAAATGTGGTTCGGTTGGCATGGTGGTTAAAACCCAGTAATATAACCTGAAGGTTTTGGGTTTGACTCACCATAGCTCACACTTGTTTGTTATATATATATATATATATATATATATATACGGTGGTTGGTATATTGTTCAAACTATATATTAAATATAGTATACGGTTCAACAACCCCCGCGAATCTCGGCATGGTCATATTAAATTGCATGTGATCATTGATAAGGGTTGAGGGATTAGGCCCTCAGCCCTATTTGTCAATGGATAAAATTTGCAACAAACTTAAATACATATGCCAACATAAAAGGTTAATTAACATTATGGTGGCACAATGGTAGGGGAGGATTTGTTAAGGCTTATGGAGGTTGGGGATTTGATCCTCTGGAATCCCACAAAATTTATGTAAACCGTGACCATAATGGCCAATGGGAGGCTGCCACATGGTAGACTCTCATTGACTTATCTCTTGCCATGTGTCAACATATAATTCATCCATATGGATGTACAATCTTCCCACTCACCTGCAAACCTATGTGCCATGTCACATGTATAGTCATACGATCATGTGCCACATGTCGCCCTTGTAGTGGTGAAACATGTCACCTTTGAATTTTTCCCTTTTGACTTAAACTTTGACCACTCATAAATTTTGCATACGAAATCCATTTGACTTGTCTTTTACACTGTTGGAAAGTTGACATTGATCTCTATGCAATGATTATATTCTCAAGATCATTTGAGATTATCAAAATTTGAGCATTTATGGATCCTCCTAGACCTCTATGAGCATTCTGGATCCTTCTAGACCTTTATGAGAATTCCTTAGATCCTCCTAGATCACACCTTCCCATTGAAGAACTTTTGGACCTCTAAAAGTATAGATATTCAACAACTTAGTGATGATAACTCACTCTTCCATATTGCTGAAAATTCTAGAATTTAGTCTTCATGTTGGGTCTTTGATCCTAGGTATTAGATCAATGTACTTCTATCTTCTTTTCTCTGGAACATATCTCTAAATATGGCCTCTAGAATTATCACTAATAGTTCTGGTTCTGGCTCATAGATTCCCTGACAAAAAAAATTTGTGTTCACTGAATCTCTACAATACATGTATCTTGTATCCAACATCCATTCCCATCTCTCATTGTTGAAGATAGTCTAACTCAACCAATATGAAACCAAGTCGAATGTTGATCTATGCCTTTCCATTTTGGACTCTTTGTTCCTGTATTGTTGATGTATCTATAGGAGATTCTAAATGAATTCCTTGTCCATTACTCTCCTTCCTTGAAAACAAATTGATATGTATTTTTATCATATCAAGGTATATATCCACACAAACATGACATATTATTTTAAAGATGCTTATAGCATGCATCTTTATGCCTCTTATTTCTAAAGAGGATTATTGATCCTTTACCAGCTCTAGAAATTTTTGCATTACTTCGATGCCCTTTCCGCTTATGATCTACATGTTCCAACTGTCTGCATCCTTTTGTTCCTTTGCCTTTAGTTCTTCAGAATCAAGAATGTTGACTTAGACAACTCACTCCATATGTAGTCCTTTAGTTGATGACGAGACAACAAAATTGTCTATACTGATGTCTAAAGGCTTTAGAAATATTTATAACGAGATTCCTCTCACTCTAAAACAAAGTGGCTATATAGAAATCATTTTTTCAATATTCCTCTCACTTAGAATGAAGCGGATGTATAGAAATCCTTATAACAAGATTTCTTTCACTTCTAACAATATGTAAGGTGGATATCTAGAAATCCCTTTAATGAGATTCCTCTCACTCTTTACATCATATGAAGTTGCAATATAGAAACTCTCTTACAAAATTCCTCTCACTCTTATCAACATATAAGGTGGCAATATAGAAATTTTACAGAGTCCCTCTCACTCTTATAATTTACAATGAGTGGCTTGCAAGATTTCTAATATAATTAAGGAGATATCTACATATGCATATTACATTTACAAATATACATATTTACAATGAAATGTTTAGATGGTTTATTTCATGGACTCATCCTCCCTTTAGTACTGGAAGGAGTCTCGTWGCTTCCCRCCTATGACAATGCCTTTGGCGTTGATGTTGAATATGACATTTAATCAGATGCAAAATATGATATTGAATCCAAGAAACCATTATACCAAACTATAGGCCTTCCCAGTAACCTATATAACCTCTCCTTGTGAACACCAAGCATTATTTCTATGTCTAGAGAAGCTTCYCTTGAATACATAAGTGCCTGGCCATTCTGAAATGCAATTGCATATCCTTCATCCTTAAATGTCTCAATTGAGAGTAGGTTTCCTTTAAATATGGAACATATAACATATGATCTATTCCCATAAATCCTCCTGACTTGAGAAGGAATCTTACATATCCATACCCTCTTATTACTTGTTTGGTATTGGCTCCAGATCCTACATAGAAATATGTGTATGATTCTAAGAAATTCAGAAATATTGATCTCATCGCAATCATGTAGTGAGATGAGCTACTATCCATGAACCATTCCTCGATGTCTTCATATATCACTTTACCAAGAATAGCCATAAGGAAGTATTATTTCTCAAACCTTTCAGTATGACCATTAACTTCATCTTGAGCTTCTACTTGTCTTCTTGTAAGTTCCTTTACATATTTCCTGTTCTACTTCGGATATAAGTGCAAGTAAAGTGTCCATAAATTCTCAATCTAATGTCCACTCTTACCACAATAAGAGAAAAGTGTCTTGTTGCTATCTTAGAACCACTATCCTTTTCTATCATTCCCCCTTTTTCTGTGCTTTGAGAAATGATCTTTACCTTTATCATTCTTCTTGGAGGTATTATCTTTCACGAAACTTCTTCTTCGACACTTCTCCACATCATGGTTACTAATTCCATAGGAATCACATGGATACATAAACCATTTACCAGTGGGAAAAGTCTTCATTCCTTCTCCTATAGCATGCACATATTTCTATGGAGTTGTCTTACACATGTTACCTTTCTCTGAACTGGAAGGTAAATCTAATTGTTTATGAAGGACTTCTTCATCTGAATTTATCCTTAGTTCAATTATCCTTGAGAATTCTCCATATTGACGGGAAAAAGAATAATATGAGGAGTCATCTTTCTTGATCATTCCTTTTGAAAGAGGTAGTCCCTGTTGCATCGGATACTTTAAATTCTCATCTTGCCAATATTCATGGACTAGTATTGATGGTGCCAATACTTGATTCCTGATCTACAACTTTATTTCCAACTCATGAAAAATACTTGTATGGAATTCCTCATGACATATCAGTTGATATTGCATCCTCTGCTTCTCTTCCTCAAGATATTGTAACTGCAATCTTAACTCATAATTCTCCTTCTATATTTGCCGATTAACGTTCTTCTGCAACCTCAACTTCATGAGAGTTTTACTCATCTTGTCCTCTTGATAAGAACCTTCAAAATCTTCACCAATTGAACTCTTAGATCTCATGTCACATCAAAAACTTGCAAATGCACTTTAAAACTAGCTTTGATGCCACTTGATATGAAAATCCTTATACACCACTAATTTATTTACCATATATACGTGCATCATCTAACTTGATTCAGAATTAATTTCCTAATCGTATTGAGGTGATTTGCATAAAAAGGATGATGTGCTCTTTATCCAAAAACCATAAAATGAAGATTAATTTGCAAAATGATAAGATGACACGGCAGAAAATAAAAGAACTCAAATTACATATGTAGATGATATATATTACTTCATTTGCAAAATCCCTTTAGATAGCATGATTGTTCTCTATGATCTCAAAAGACCAAATTACATTACAACATGGGCCTGGAAAAATCCATTTTTTTTAACTCTCTTTAATTCCACTGCTCACAACAAGAAAATGAGTTCACCATTAGAATCCTTGCAAAATTCTGAAAATTTTGACTATAAAGTCGACCAAATTTTGAATTAGCTCAATTTCACCCTCTTCGGCAGCACAACAATGTGCTAAAAGCTCATTAATGACAATTTGGACTAACACTTTTACAAATGACCTCAAATTACAAATCATACTTCAAATTCATGATCCTCGCAAAAAAATGAATCCAACAAGGATAAACTTGACTATATTCAGAAAAAATACCTCATGGAACACATTTCTATGCAACACCAAACTAGATTCCTTACAGCACATACTTCGAGACAGTTGGAATACTGAGAGAGAGGTGAATCCATATGAGCACTTTATTCCACTTTTAAACACAATCTATATTATTTTAACTTATTCAACCATGTTCATCTGTTCATCATCAATATATAATTGTATCATAAATATTAGCATCCATCAGTTCATAATAAACAATAATAAACACATCCACACAATACACAGTACACCAATATTTACGTGGAAACCCAATGCGGGAGAAAACCATGGAATGATTTTATTACATGTCAAAGAATTGCATTCAAGGAATCACCAACTTCCAAATCTCCAGCTCCAACTAGAAGGAGGCTCCAACCCCCTAGTTTCTCAGGATCCAACCCGAAGGAAGCTACAACTCCCTAGTTCTCTAGCTCCAACCAAAAGGATGCTACAACCCCCTAGGTTCTCCATCTCCAACCGGAAGGTGGCTACAACCACCTAGTTCTTAGGCTCCAACCTAAAGGAAGCTCCAACTCCTTGATTCTCCAACACCAACTGGAAGGAGGTTACAACCCCCTTTCTTTTCCCCGTCCAACCACCATCAAATATAAGTGTCAAATAACTAATACTGCCACTGTCACTCTGTCACTATCAACCTATAACCTGTCAACCTGTCCAACCTAACACTATCACAACAACCTGTACCATGCATAAACTATGCATCAACATGTACCTCAACCTGTACCATCAACAAGTGCATCAATCATGCACCAAACCTATCACAACAACATGTCTCATCAATCTCATCAACCAAATTATATCTACTCACCAAGATAAATCACCAAGTCAACTCTCAAACATATACACAATGTCACCAAGATGTGCATCAATCATGCATATCACAATGGCTCATAATTATCACCAAGATATACCAAGATCAATATGTGCCAAGACATGTATACCACATCATCCATGAACATGTGCCAAGAACACTACACAAATGTCTCCAACAAGATTACCAAYAAGTGCCTCTAACAATGTACCAAGCATGTATCAATCATGCATCAACAAAAAATCAACTATGGMTCATCAAKATGTACCAACATCACCATACCATACACCTCATGCATGTGCCAACTCATCAACTATATGTCCCAACATGTATCTCAACCATATACCAAATACATATACCAATATAACCATCAAAAATCCTTTATCAATACATCACACTATCCATAAGCCAAATACCATAAACCCTCACATCAAACCATGTGCCAAAAATCTCATTGTTATGTAGCCTTAAGTGTGTACCAATAATATACTAATACATCCAACAAATGCCTCTCACAATGAGCCACAAGATATGCCAATAAAACCCAGACATGCACCAGCAATATGCTTCATCAGATCTTCCTTAAAAATATATACTACAACAAGTTCTATGCAGCCAATAGTGCCTCTAAACATGTACCAAGGACGTGACTCAATAGATAAAGAATATTCATTTAACTAGTATCACATCACCCATTATTTTCCTCATAAACAAAGTGTCATAACCTCACTGATAAAGTACTCAACATAACCAATAATACCCTTTAACAGAAATGCCTCAATACATATACTAGGGTTTACACTATACATCCAAGATATGCCTCAAGCATGTGCCTCAAAACTAAACCATATATCATCATCATACACCCTTCAAAACACACATACAATCATACTTGTAGCTATGTGACTGACTTGGAACATCAAAACATTGATAAACCTACCTTGCTAATATTTTATAGCTGGTTACCAACCTTTTTCTCAACTTTACCAGTGCTTCACTAGACAAACATGGGGAAACTTGTGAGGGCCTCGCTTGACATGTATAAAGAAACCAACAAGGTCCTCGCTAGAAAAGTATAGTACAACAAGCGATGATCTCAGTAATTAGGGTTTTTCAAAAACCCTTTCGCAGCTCTGAAACTTTTCGTCACTATTTTTTCTTCTTTGGATTCACATTCCTTTAGATTCATCAAAGATGTACCTACAATAAACCTTCACAAAAAGATATTCAATGTGCTCAATAGGTGCTAATGGGATTCCCTTACTCTCTTATTTGTACACTCCAAGTGGACTCCTTTAGGGGTCATCTTCTAACCATTTTATCCAACTTCCCTCTTTTAAAAACCCACTTGCAACTACTTTATTCATAATTAGTAAACTCTCCACTTCTTATTGGAACTAATTTATTTTTAAATCTTTTCTTATTGCAACAACTTTACCCATGATTAAATCCTACTTACAACCACTTTGACTAGTAAACTTCTTATAGGAGATTCTAAACTAATTGACTTCTTTGTTGACCTTCTAGGTATTTTTAGATAACTCATGAGGGTTCTCCAACTTCACTAAGCCATATCTCCTCAACCGTGGGTAACTACGTGACGTACCACATATCCCCAGAAACAAAATGACATGTACTATCCATATATGATAGTATCACCTACAAATTCACTGATCTTCATGTCATTATTCCTCATAGAAACTTAGTTACCTTAACCACTTCTCTAGAGCTACTAGAATGTGCTATCGGACTTCATCAACTACACCCAACTAACTCACCATCAATATCGATCATATCAATCAACTATACAAAATATATAGACCTATCCAAGGTTTGAAATCAATCTCTAAGGGTTGACATCAATGAAAACCAATTTCCCAAACCAACTGTCCAACAAACTGCCTCTTTGGAATTGATGGAAACACCAACATTCATGGAAACACTAATGTTCCAATGTTCATGCTTCCCCTATGACCATTGATCCTTATCAATATTTCTTACTCTCCCCCTCTGACATCAATGGAAAAGGGTATCTTCCTTGGGGATACTCCCCCTAACTGAACTCTCCATGGGGTTGTTCCCCCTGTTTGAATTGTCCTTGGGGTTTCTCCCCCTATCTACATTGTCCTTTGGGATGCTCCCCCTGTCTAAACTATCCTAGGGGATGCTCCCCCTATCTATGTGTCTCCTCCTGTACCTATTTCTCTTTTTGGAGTTTTTTTCCATTGGTGCTTCCTTGTGTATTCCACTGACATATATAAAAAACATTCAACTATTCCTTTATCATAATCATCCATTTGTCTCTGAGTTAGTCTCTGAATAAATCTATCCTAAACTCATGCTCTCATCCATTGAAACATATCTTTCCAAACCTGCTAACTATTCTTACAAATCCATCTATGTCCATGTTTTCCATAACTGTGCTACCCAACTATCCACAATGTTTACTCATATGTCATTGTAATTTCATGAAGTCTTCACTGTCGCAACTGATCATCAAATGTCAAATATTTCCACTAGTCTTCTTTAACTCTGAAACACTTCACACTGCTTGAAGGATAAATATTTGATTTGTAGAGATTATGATTGGACTCCCCATGTTCAATATTCATAATACTAGGATTCTCCAAGATGGATGGTTATTGGCCCTCGACCAAGTTTTGGGGAAACTTTGGTCAGTTTTGGCCCAGTTTTGGCGTTGTTAAGCGTTGAACCCTGGGTCTTCCCCCGTGCCAACAAATGGTTCTATTGTCGGGACCTGAAACTGTGATTGTTGGGAACTAAAGTAAAGAAAAAGAGAATCTGTGTGCGTAGATATGTTGTTGAAGTGCGCAGTACTCTACTTGACTTGTGAAGATTTGTGCTAAGAAAGAATTTGATCCGAAGAAAAGAGGTAAGATCCTAAAGAATCAAGCTTTGTTCTTTGGCAAGAGAAAGATAAGTGAAATTTTTTTTTTCAGAAGCATGAATTTAAGTATGTTTGATAGATTTTGTCCTAGTCTGAAGGCTAGGGCATAGTTGAAAGAAAGAGATGATTTGAGAAAATTTAATGGAAATCAAGAAATATATGTTATTCCTATGCATAGAAAGATTTTTTGGACTAATAAGTGGATGCAAGAACTTAGAAATAATTTTTGCAAATTGTAGGTCCAACACAATGATCCGAGGGGAAGTGCACAGTATAGAAGAGGTTGGGGAAAATTTAAAAGAAAAATAGGATTGACATTGTGTTATAATTGCAGAAGGTCAGGACATCTTGCTAAGGAATGTCCTGAGGTAGGCCCTATTGTATTTGTTGTAAGGTTGTTGGTCATGAGTTTGAGGATTGTCCAAGGATTATTTCTAAAGTTGAAGGGATGAACATGAGACAAGAAAACTATGAATAAAATGTGAAGTTCAAACTATGATATTATAGTTGAAAGAAATGATGGATGTTCATAAAGATGTCAGTTTACCGGAAAGCTTAAAGGAACAACAATGCATAAGGGAAAGAATAGAAGACTTCAACATCGATTGTGTCTTGGATGAAGAGACACAAGTGAATACTATGACAGAAGAAACTTGGGAAATTTTGGGAAAGCCTACTGTGGTACCTTCGTTGGGAAGGATAGTCTTGTTTAAGGGAAAGATGATAACCTTATGTGGAAGAGTTACTAATGTACCTATTATTGTTTATGGAACATCGACTGAAGAAGAATTTGAAGTCATTCTGTTTGTTGGGGACAGTGCCCCTTTCCCACTATTGTTAAGTAAGACTCATTTTGAGAAGGATCAGATCAGAAGGAAAGCAGAGGAAGAAGCTACATAAAATAAAAAGCAAGAATTAAGGTATTTCATAGCTAAGAAAATAGACCGGCTAATAGAAGAACAAGAGGATAAGTCGAAGCAACAGTGCAAAGTAACAACGCAGGAGGGACATAAGGCAAGAGAATTAGCTTTCAAGGTTGAAAGAATGCAAGAAGACTTGAATAACATGTCTATTCAAGAAAGAAGTATGTCCACTCATGAAGTGTTAAGAAAAGGGATATTAACTTCAGACCCCTTGAGGGAACCTCAACAATGCGAAGCCAATACGCTAGGGGAAGATAATAATAAAAATGGAAAGAGGATTCAAGAAATAGTTAGAGAGACTCAGATAATAGGAAAGAAGGAAAGGAAGCTCGATAAAAAGAAAGCTAAACTGGAAAAGCTACAAGAAGCTGCAGAAACTAGATGGAAGACTTCGCAGACTAGAACCTTGCAGGAGGCAGGTTCGCACGATTTGAACCTCGCTGGAACAGAAGGTTCACGCAAAATTGGAATTTTCCCTGCTGAATTTATATGACCGCTAGAATGACGCACCCCGATCATTAGAATGACGCCCTGAAATGGTTAGAAAACACATTTATGGACTTATGGACCGCTTTTGGACATTGAGACCATGCCATAACGGATAGACTTACATTGATGGAAGCATTTCCTGGTCGTTGGAAGATCCGCCACGATACCTCGCTTATTTAACTCATCGGTCGTTGCATTGGGACCAATTTTTGCTACCCATGATTAACTGACCTAAGCATAGAATTTTGCAAGTGTCAAGTTGTGCTATTTGAACTAGACCCCACCTATCCGTTTGTCTACCTCGCTTGTTCATTTTTCTACCCTGCCTGTCTATTAAAAGATGGAATGTCGAGTGAACCTAGTGAATTGGAGAGGTCTGTCGAGGAAGTTATTAAGAAGCTAATGGCCGATAGAATGATATCCGAAGGTATTCAAGCATCCTCGACTAGAGGACTGCAGGCTTCCCCTTTGACTGGACATTGTTCCTACCATGTCAATCTCGTAACTGAGCAATGAAGTAAGCATCACGGTGATTTGGCTAATGCGAAGCAGATCCTGTCGATCCTACCTAAATATATTCCACCTTTGGTTGGCACTATTAACCATGATAGTATCCCTTGATATTTTGAGTACTCTGTGTTCACTGCATACATTTCGAAAGGAATTCTCATAGTTGGGAGTCAGCTCGGACAAATCCCGTTGTTGAAGAATAGCGACATCAACTTAGCAGACCAAAAGAACTATGCCATGTTAGTGCCCCACCCCTACTTAACGAAGACAACTGGAAAGAAACCTCACATCGTCTCATAGCCATGGATTAAGGGGTTGGCACATTTCATCGTTTTGAATGTGATGAAGATCTCGCATTTTGTCCGCGACCAGGAGGTTAACGCTTGTGTTAAACTCCTCCTGTCATGCTATCATGGTGGATATCTATGGCTTTTCCGAAGGATTACTGCGTATATGGCATTGATCCATTGGATCACAAGATTAAGTGTGAAGGGTCCTGATCCTCAACATTTTTATCCAGGGAAGGCCTCAAACCGATCTTTGGCACTGCGCATCAAGGAAGCTTATGGAGAGGGAGAGAAAGGAAACTGAGGTTACAAGGTAGCCTCTATATAGGATGGCATAGTGTTCCTCACTTGCCAACTCTTAGCTAGTGAGCTAGTGAGGAAGAACCACCCCACATAGGTCACCGGATTTGTAGTGGACCTCCCAGGAAAGTGTGTGGAAAGCATGCAGAAGAACTGGGTGAACTACCTCATCAACGAGCTAAAGAGGGATTTCCTGAAGCCAAGGACTTGGGATATGAATTCCATTACAGTTGGTTGATCATTTTGATCGAAATTTTCTCTTGGAAAATGCTTGAAGGAGCCTCTTTTCCAGAGATCGAACCCTCAGAGTCATTGTTCTCTCAGTTTTCAACCTTGTGGTATAACAACGACATGACGAAGCAGTGGTAGTCCAATGTCATGTTTCATGGGTATTATCAATAGTGAAAGGTCTCCATCGAATCATTTTTGTGCATGAAAGCACACACCCTGCACCAGTACCGACCAATAGCAAAGTTTCACATTGATCCTCATTTCATATACATCACCACGCGCAGAGATGAGAACCAGGAAGAATTGCAGTCATACTACAAGCTAAAAGATGAAGATATGGAGCAGATCACAAAGGAATGGCTAGAGGAATTTCTTGTACCTATCGCCGATGCAGAATTATCCGACACTGACACCATAGGAATCCCCAGAGTTACACAAGTTGAACATGTTGGATAGTCCAGTGGGACGAAGAAGAAGAAAAGGTAGGATGAAGTCCAGGACATAGAGAGTGATGAAGAGGACAACACTTCTGGAGATAATGGGTTTGATTCACTAGGAGGAGGAGAAGGTGAAGAAGAAGGATGGGGAGGAGGAGATGAAGAGCAAGGAGGAGGTGAATCTACACTACCTGAAGATCCCCCTATTGGGACAGTAACACCACAGAAGAGGAAGGTTTCTCTGAAAAAACCTTCTGAAAGGAAGAAGATGCCAATAATTTATAGTTGGAGGCTACTCGCACAGAGGAGGAAATCAGTCTGGTCCATGGAGATATGGAGGACGCCTTTGAAGACATATTGCATAGATATGGAGAGAAGCAAGAGGAGCTATATGAAATAATTGAGAGAGAATTGAAGGAAGTGTAGAAATTTTTTCGCTTGGTCTACGTAGTACCTACTGCGTCATCTACACCTTCCTCATCACAGACTACAGAATTGGGGGATGAACCAGCCCAATTAAGAATACTTGTGGATGCAACAAAATCTCAGTTCCATAGAACTAAGGAAGTGAAGGAGAAGGCTACAAAAGGCTTTAAAAAGGAGAAAGATGAAGTCTTAGCACAATTACGAGCAATGGAGGATAGTGTAGCATCCCAGGAAAGTGAGAAAGCAAAGCTTCAGGAGGAAAAATCCTAGCTACAGAGGGAAAAAGAGCAGTTGCTCGTAGAACATGCCATGGTCAAAGAAGTAGTAAGTAAATCATGTTTCTCTATGCCAGGCTTGGTATAGGAAGAGAAAGAGTTAGTCAAAGCTCAATTAGTGAAGCTCATAGAGATCATCCAACAGCTTCAGGATAAGATAATAGAATTGGAAGTGAAAACAGTACCGAGCACCCCGCAGGAGGTGCGTGACTAGAGGAAGGAGTCCGCCAAGAACACAATAGTAAGAATAAGAGCCCTCGTCTCAAAATGTAAACAGTTAAGTGATAGAAGTGCCCATACATATGAATTCCTCACTGAGGATCCAGAGCTAAGGAAGTTGGAAGAGCATTTATAGGAGGTGCAGCAGCAAGCATTTTCATTGCAGGTGCAGATGAGGTTGGTCACCACAATAGAAAGAATGAAGAGATCCCAGGAGCAACGCATAGTACAGTAGCAAATCACCACCCTCCAGGGTAAGGTAATGGAATTAACGTAGAAGCTACAACCTGTGCAGGATGAAGCTTGCAAGGTATTCGAGGATATTGATGGACAAGGCTCACAACTATATCAAGTGGTTGCAGTAGTAGAACAACGCTTCGAAGGTCCTATTACAGAGCAGACAATCCAGGAGCTCGTTAAGCAGGAGGCTCAGGAGAAGAAGCAAGTTGAGGTAGCTCGATTTAAGCTCAAGGATTTCGAAGCAACATTGTTCGTAGCTGAGTTACTCGGGATGAAGAAAAGGTGAGTGTTGGGGGCATGTTGGCCCTTGACCAAGTTTTGGGGAAACTTTAGGTAGTTTTGTCCCACTTTTGTACTTTGACACATTGGTCGAAGAAGGAGCGCCCAGGCAGAGCTGAGATCGTGGATCTCACCAATTTTTAGGGTTACGTGGACCCAATAAAGGGTCCTCTAGGGTTTTGTAACGGGTTTATGGGATGTCGCCCCATGGGGTTTTCCCATGTTTAGGCCTTACTTTAAGGGTTTGTATAATATAAATAAATAAGAATGTATTGTAGAAAGGGGGTTGAATGTAGTTTTTTGTGAACAGAGTTTCTTTTTTCAAAGGAAAGTGTGTATGTGATTATGATTTTGTAGAGGGTAAAAGTGTTATGATATAGGGTTTTGGCTATGAGCATTTGACCTAGTTTTGGAAGGAGGATTTGGTGCTCAGTGCCTAGATCTGTTGTCTAGTGCAGAGCTCGACTCTATGGCTTAGTGCACAGGAGTGAATGAATGTAATATTCTAGATAATAATAAAGAGGTGAAGTGGTTTGTGGATGTAACCCCACACTAGAGTGAACCATGTATATCTGGTGTCTTAGGGTTTGCTTTGTGTTGTATTATTTCTGTTAAGAATATACTTAGTGCTTTGATTATGATGTATAATACATAGATCTTTTGTTTCTTAAGTACTTTACTTATGAATGAATTCTAGATCTGATCCACAATGCTAAGTGCTAAATGTTTAAGGTGCATAATATGTTGTTGTTACTACGTCGATCTATCTTTGATTATGTTCTGCGGAGTTAATAAGGTTAGTAAAGTAATGCATGTCACTTCCTAAGCATTAATAGAATATCCTTTGAGGTGCTATTATCACATATCGGTATCCCATCCTGGTTATAGACACCTGTGTCCTGTAACCCCCAAAGCTTCCCCCTTGGGTGATACTTCACCTGCTTCGCAGGTGTTGCCGAAAGGGCTAATAGTCGAGGTTTTGTTGGTGCACTGTTAAGCATTCAACCTTGGTTCTGCCCCTGTGCCAACAATGGCTCAGAATAATAATTTCTCTAATACGCATTCATATTCCTCTTCATATGTAGATGCATATTTCTTTTCTTCCTCTTTCTGAATCTTGGCATCTTCTTCATTCTTTACTTGAATTTCGTCACTTTCCTCTTTTCCGGTAAATTCATCATGATCTTGTGTTGTTGCATATCCTGAAAGTATGATTCCTTGGACCTGTTCTTCATTTAAATGTTCCTCTTATTTTTTTCTTCTTCTCCAAGCCTTCTTGTATCTGTCATCAATGTTTTATTTCATGGAAGGCTATATCACGCTTCTACAATTTTGAGCTATTTTTCCATATTTGTGGCATTTGTAACATTCAATATTTTGTGGGGACACATAAGCATTTATTTCATGATTATTTCTTTCATAAGCCCGACAATATG
>JASDQU010219061.1:4861-16953 GCA_032191745.1 Picea mariana
CTCTCAATTTCTCCATACCTAATTTGAAATTATAAAGAACATGTAACATACTCTATTATACAAAATAAAAACATATAAAGATCATATAAAAGATATAAACACATACCTCTTATTTTCAACAATTAAATACCATTCATATTCTTCTTCATCCAGCTCAACATCTGTATTAGGATCTGGTTCATAATCAATATTGGTGAAAGGCTCATTCATATCAACATCACCATCAAGGTCATTTTCACTAATATAGTAATCGATATCGACAATGAGATCGTCGTCTACTACATTTGGATGATAAACTTCTTCATCTTCTTCGTTTGACACATCGACTATAGCCACCTACTTCGGATATGCATAATCATTATCTTCTTCCTCATTATTATATTCATCCTTGGCTACATGATTATAATTTATTAGTATTCCTCTTGGATAATATCTAACAACGTACGACCAACCTGCTTTACCAGCTACCTCTGAGTAAAATACTTGCTCACATTGACTTGGAAGAACATAAGGCTCTATACCCGGTTAAAATAACCTTCTATTAACCATGGTAAATCCATTATCATGCTCAATAACAGTTCTTTCAGGATCACGTTCATACATCTATAGCCTGTACCATTTCATCTCAAACAAAACTATTTTAAAGGAATTAAAATCACTCTCAATTATATCCTCCAAATGCCCATAGTACCTATTCTCAGTTTCTTTCGGATGTCTGCCACTTCTAGAGGAAACATTGGTGACCTTAAACACTGCGGTTATCCCACAATCTGATGTTTTCATCTTATCATCCAACATTTTGATACGAAATTTACGACCATTACACCACATAGCCTGTTGATGTTTCAACCGCAACATGGACAACAAGTAAAAAATACATTGCCAATTAATAAACGTCATATAGGACTTAGTAAATATATTTCAAAAATTAAACAAACCAAATACATTGAAAAAATTAGAAATAACTACGGAAATGTGGGTAAACAATTTAATTTCATGTTTATCCTTTAAACCAAAGGCTACATAAACTTCCCTTGATGTAAGATAAGGAAATTGACATCGATGACGATGTGTTGTTTAAATCATCTTATTCACCCCTTCCCATGATAACCTACCAAAGTATTCTTCACAATATTCTATCCAATGCTCCATACAATCAAGGTTGTTTGCAATGTATAAATCTAAAGCATTCCACTCTCGAGAAACTATATAATAAAATAGCAATTTAATATCATCAATTAGCTATTGATAATAAAGGCATAGTTTAATATAGTTCAATATGAAGGAATACAAAATATAAAAAATCTGTATGATAAAATAAAATTGGAAAAATAAATGTTTAATATATTAAATCTACGTCAGCATCTAAGAATTACCTTTCAAATTCCTCATTTTGCCTTTCCCCAATAGGACCTCCCCTTCAAATTTTTTGATGAAGTTGAGATGCCAAATGCGAGGGACATTCATATTTTCTACTAATTTAGGTATATATTGACTAATATACACCATGCATTGATATAACATATATGCCTCAACCATAGAACCCTCAGAATGTGCTCTTTGTCTAACAAAATCCTTCAATGACTTCAACTACCTCTCCACCATCCACATCGACCTTGTGTGTACTGGTCCACATAATTCAATCTCCTCAACTTGGTGTATGAGGTAGTGTTCTTGTGCATTGAAAAATGTTGGAGGTAGATACTTCTGCATTTGACACATTAGTTGGGGAATTTCTCTCTTCCATTACCTTATATCTTCTTTATGTAATTCTTTTGATGAAATCCACCTACAAATGATGCAATAAATAATATCAAGGCATACATAAATTTGTAGATAAAACATAATATGTCAATAAGTTCCGCTACAAATCACATAAGAAGTACATTTTCCATATAAAAAATTACTTACCTCATGTATTCACCAAGTACATAAATAATTTGTTTTATGTTGTTGTCAAAGTCGTCTAGGAGAGATAAAGGTAGAACATACTGTAACAAAAAAAAGAAATATTATTTGTTTCCAAAACCTGCGTACTACCAATAAGGAAATATATTATAACCTGCTAATTACCTTAATCAATCTATGCCATTCATATGTTTTAACTCCACCAAAATCACCTTTTTTCGTTAACATATTTTGTATGTTCGACGAAAACCCATCGAAAACCTAATTTTTCAAATGACCTCTTTTACAATATTTCTCTGTTGCTCCATCAATAACCAAGGAAGACTAGTATTTTGTTCATGACCATCAACATTAGAATTAATAATAACACTTTGAAATGCGTGATTAGCTTCCTGGATGTCACTAAAAATCTTTCAATTTCTCTCTTTGTCATTCCTTCCATCTAATATTCGCCATAACAATTCTATTATGTTCTTCCCGATATGAATTGTATCAAACAAATGAACTACTTGTAGGTGCTCGTAGTATGGAAACCTATTGAATTGCATCAAGTAATTTTTCATTCTTCGTGGAAGCCCATTCATGCCTTAACGACATTCATGAAACATAAACAAAATGAAATTAACACTAATTAATCAAACAAAATGAAATTAATACTAATGAAATTAACCAAGGATTTATATAATATATCATACATAAATAATTTGCATACCTTGACGATTTCTAATATATTCCAACTTCCATAGGTGAGGTGTCATTCGTCATGGTTTTATTCCATTCTCTTCTTTACCATTGAATTTTGCCTTGTCTGTAGTTCGATAACTATGGTTCTTAGGAAAAACGTGCCTATACTTATCAAACACTTCATTTCCTAAACTTCTTGAATGACAAGATTTTATCCTGGGACCAAAAACTGGGCATGCAAATTTACCCTTTGTTTGAAGACCTACAAGATATATGAATTAATGTAGCGAATTAGAGTTACAATTTAAAATAATGCATGATATTTTCAATAAATATATATAATATTAAATCACAAAATAAAGTAACAATATACCACAAAAATGTGTTAACCCGAGAGCATCATGAATTGTCCATGATAGTATTCCATGTAATTGAAATCATTTTTTCCCTATTGGTCTAGAGATGTGATACATAGTTATGCCATCCCATAATTTCAACAACTCATCGATAAGAGGCTCAATATATACATTCACATATTTAACCTGGTACTTACCTAATTGGTTCAACATACATGATTACTTATACTTATCTATATATCGTTATATATAAAAGACATAATTACCATGCACGAAACAAAGAAATGAAATATTTTTTCATACTTTAAAGAAAATAAAAGGTAATTAAATACTTGGAACAATCAATGCCAACATTTTGTTCTCTCTCTTGATCAACATCCAAAGAGGAAGGTTATTTTTTATAACAAAAACAGGCCACACTGAGTATGTAGAGCAAAGCTCTCCAAATGGATTGACACCATCAACTGCCAATGAAAGTCTAACATTAAGAGGTTCTTCTTTGAAAATTGGCCACTTTTCTTCGATGTACTTCAATGAAGAACCATATGCAGGAATTTGAGGAGCATCGTCTCGACTTTTTATCTTTGCATGGAAATCCATAAACTGTGCTATACTTTGGCACATGAACAACGATTGGAAATGTGGAATTATCAGAATATAATGAAGAACTTCGCGAGGCACCTTCTTTGATGCTTTATCAGTTTGATATCTACTTATTTGACATTGTGGGCATTCATTTTATAATGCATATTGTCCATAGTATATGATATGATCATTAGGACATGCATCAATAGCTTGATACTCCATTCCAATTTCTTTCATAATAACATATATTTCTCAATATGTGCATGGCAAAATATTTGACGTCGGTAATAGAAATTCACCTAACAATTTATCAAATTCAAAACAATAAGTCAATGTAAACAATTTTAATCATCAATATCGCATAAATACCTTACAAATTAGAAAGAAATAGCAATATAGGAAAAAATTGAACCTTTTAAGTATTTGTGAACATGCATGCATAAATAATTAACAAATTAAATACCTTAGTATCTGTGTGAGGCATGTGTTTGATAAACCATTCAAAACCTTCAAGTTCACCAACAACAATATAGCAGATAGAATATTTTTTGTTGATCCTTCATAAATAGGTTGACGTGACTTCTCGAGTAGAGGATCAACATCATGATTATCATCCTGGTTGTCCTCATCCATTAGAGAAAATGTGTTTTGGATTAATCTATGTATCTCATCTTCCTGATTTGTATCACTAACATTATCTCCATACATATCATCATTAATATCTTGATCAACATCTTCAATATTTTGATCTCGAAGTTCATCACCCTATAAAGGAGTATTTCTACTAGTACTTGGAAAATAACTCTCTGGAGGTCAAAATTTTGGGGGCATCGTCTATATATTTAAAAACGACCTAGTAAAGTTAGTATGTATAGAAAATATAAAAAAAAATGATAAGAAATATTACTAAAATTCATGACATGATGACTATTACAAAGAATACATTAAATATTGAACGACCTCTTACCAAGGGACGATATTCATAACCCCCTTCGGCATGCCCCTTATCCCTATAATGTCTTTCAACTGTTGTTATTAAAAGTATTCTTCTTTGCAAGCCCCTGCAATCATAGCAAGGGAAATAACATTTTCC
Organism: Picea mariana; assembly: GCA_032191745.1. Lineage (NCBI taxonomy): Eukaryota > Viridiplantae > Streptophyta > Pinopsida > Pinales > Pinaceae > Picea > Picea mariana. Next base: position 9,488 of record JASDQU010219061.1, read on the forward strand.
ATCGCCCCTCGCCTCTAATGTCACTCTAAACTGAGCAAGCTTTCTATCATTTTCGTTCATAGCAACAAATCCTTGTGCTCACAAGTAATTGTCTTACCTACATCGTACCAAACAGTAAGTTGTCAAATTTTTATATTTTAGCTACTCCTTCATGATATTTTAGATACTCCTTTCAATTATGATATGTTTATTTACAGTGACCTACAATTCTCACAATTATTTTTTCTAAGACATTTTGACATGTTTTTTTTTTTATGATCGATTAACTATTAAGATCGATATGCTTCAATTTGTACATTAGAGTAGTCTGTACTGAACCACCATGGAAAATAATTACACACCATTTAACAAAAGTGGTCAAAATTTATCAAACTTGAATCACTCGACACCATACACTAGCCTCTAAGTTGTTTTGTAGAGAAAATGTCAATCTTTGAAATTCGCCACTAAAAAAAGAATGACATCCACTTTTCATCCACAATTGGGTTTGGTTGATTTAAATTATGATGTATTGATTTGCAGCTAATTACAATGGTCACAATTTTATGCTACTTACAGTGGTCATGGTTTTATTTTCTAAGACACTTTGGCATGTTCTCATTTTTCATTGTCTGACTAGTGGATTTCATCAGGTTATCGTAGATTTCATCATGAATTTTTTATATTTTAGCTACCTTTTATTAATAGTGTATAAAAAAGTTACATCAACTATAAACTAGAGTTAATCACTACATCTAGAATTGCGTGTGATTATAAAAATTTAAGAGAAACAACATCACATAAGAATACAATGTTATATGACTAACCTAACCTAATACTAGACTAAAAATATGAAATAAATTAGATAGGAAGGACATTATAGAAACACAAAAGTTAGAGAGCTAACAAGGTCGCTAAGGGTTAGGATTAGACCTAAGAGGATTTTTGTTTCCACTTTCTATTTCAAACATTAGTCCAACAGGTAAATTTGTTATGAGTTAGTGGTTTTGTAATAAGGATTAAATTTACATAAGGAATTGTAAGCTCATCTTAATCTAGATTCATAATGACATCCGTTTTTAATGTTTGAATTGTCTTATTGATGGAGTGATTTTCCCTCTTCTTAAAATACTTCTTCGAAAAATATTTTTCTTGACATTTCAGATGAATTTCCATAGAATATACTATCTAGATCCAAAAACCAATGACATAACAATTTTGAAATATGGTAATGCACATATAATATATTATCATGGAAAAAACAAGCTACATGAAATTTCATTTGAACAAAATTTAACAAGTTAAATGAGTATATGTAAATAAATAAATAAATAAACATACTAACCTTACAAGTTCAAAATCCGAGCTATGTAGATCATGAATTGGATTTGTTTAACTGGTGGGTGATAGAACAAATAAACAACTCAAACAAAAGCACGAACAATGTCGCAACTATAGAAAATGTGTTGAAAAGTCTCTTAAAGTCAGGTATATATAGATCGATTATTGTCGATATAGCGACGTAAATGCATGAGTTGATACACAAAAATTCAACTAGTCATTGCAAGGCACGTGTGTTAGTAGGTGCGTTGAGATAGTCAATAGTCGTCGTTGTAGAGACAAAATTTCATGGCAATAGCGACGATAATCGCGACCAATTTAATAAAAAAATGAAAAAAATGCTTAACTTACTACATATTTTTCGACAAATGTAAGAAATGTGGAAACGTTTCATGGAACAATCTGCCCATATGCAGTAGTGAATTATTGTTGCATGATGATTAGTTGGTTGGAGTTGTGGTGTAACAATTATGATGTTTATAGAATTATTGTTGTTTGTACTTTCTTTCCTTGGAGATGTCGGATCCTGTTGATGCTCCTTAAATATTGTGGATGATGTGAATGAACTGGTCAGTACGCACGGTCTCTGGTTGAGGGTGCTCGACCTGGTAATTCATTATTCTATCTATCCGCAATGCAATATGGTAATTCACGATCCTATCTCTGCGTGTTGTAGTGCAGTAACTGGTTATATATATATAGAAAATACAAAGGGTCTACAACACAAGGTTAATTTGGATACGCTGAATTACACTTTAAAGTGATGACTAATATGTAGGGAAATGACTAAATTGAAATCAATTACCTTATATAGTTTAACATTGCTTGTAAAATAATAATAACTCAAAATGGTAGGAAAGTGCAAAGAGAGTATGTAAAAAATGGGAATGGATAGGCAAAAAGGGAGGTCAGGTATGTGCAAGATGAGTCTAAACTGAGACTCATCAGTGGGTCAGACCACTAGTGTCCCATGAGGCATATCTATGGGACATTAGTGGTCGTCATGCGAGGCCCCACGTGACATGTAGTATTTGTCCCGTGAGGACAAGACAAAAGTGAAGGGAGATGCTTGTTCTTGGTTGTTGAGTCCAAGGAGGGTATGTTTGTCTAATATTTGATACAGCAGGTCATTTACAGGTTACAGGTATGCTTATGTGATTTTCTCTTATGCTTGGTGATGGTATGGTAGATACTTGAGAGGCATGTCTTGTTGATACATGATACATCTTGGTGATATTGGTATGGTACATTGATTAGTAGTACATCTTGGATATATTGGTTTCTTGGTATTTGGTTTGCTCACATGGTGATGATGCTATGGTACATGCTTGAGGCTTGTTCTTAGTATACTCTTGAAGCATAGAAACATGGTTTGAGGAGAATCCTGGATATTGGGAACATTTTTTGAGATACAATTTTAGTATATGTATGAGGCATTCCTTGGTGACATTGATGCATTGTGAGATACATAGTTTATGCATGATATGGTTTTGGCACATATTATGACACATGTTTTGGTTGATGCATGATTTGGTACATTGTTGGTACATGATATGGTAGAGGTGTTGATATACATTGTTGATGTATATGGTGGATGGTGGAGGTACATGGTACATGTGTTGGTGCATGGTTGATGCACTTGATGTGGTATAGTTGTTGGTGCATGGTTGATGCACTTGTTGTGGTACAAGTTGTGGTACATGGTTGATTCCTGGTATGGTACAAATTGATGGTTTGGTACATGGTTGAGACATATATCTTGTGATGGTATGTTGGTGATCTTGGTACATTCTTGGTAGAAAAATACGTTGGTGATGTTGGACATCTAGTTGAGAGGTGTCCTTGGTATATGATCCATGTGACAGGAACTGGTTGAGTATCGATGACAGTGACATGTTGGATAGGATGATTAGTGACAGGTTGATGGTGACAGGATCATGTGACAGGTTGGATACACTGACAAGTTGAAAATGATAGGTTGATAGTGACAGGTTGGAAGTGATAGGTTGGTGACAATCATGGGTTGGATATAGTGACAATGATAGTGACAGTGACAATGATAGTGACAGTGACAGTGACAGTGGCAATGATTGTGGTGGTGAAAGTTGTTCTACATTCATGTTTTAGGGCGATAGGATGGGCTAAGGGAAGGGGGTTGTAGCCTCCTTTTTGTTGGCAACAGAGAACAAAGGGAGTTGGAGCTTCCTTCAAGTTGGAGCCCGAGAATCAGGGGGTTGTATCCTCCTTTTGGTTGGAGCCAGAGAATTCATGGAGTTGTAGGTTCCTTCAGGTTCGAGCCTGTAAGTAGGGGGTCATAGCCTCCTTCCAGTTGTAACTAGAGAATTGGGAAGTTGTTTCTTCCAATGAGTGTATTATTTTGATATATAAGAAATCATCATGTGGTTTTCTCCCATTTGGGTTTCCACGTAAATTCTAGTGTACTGTGTATTTGATGTGGTGTTGTCGATGTGATGTTGCTTATGTTTATATGCTCATGATATATTGAATGTAATCATAGATGATACATTGATGATGTATTGTTGATAATATTGAAGTTTATATATTGTGATTAAAAGTGGTAAAAGTGCTCATATTGATTCACCCCCCCTCTCAGTATTCCAACACAAAACTTGTTCATGAATACTTGACGGTGTTGTAAAATTTCATACCATTCCAATGTTGTAAACCATGCATCAATCGAAGCTTGTATTCAATAGTTATGCCTCCTAAAATTTAACTTACCTTGTTGACCACAATTGTACCAGTGGATGCGATGTCATTCCCCCTTACTCAAACACATGGGGCTAGCCACATGTATAATTTAAACAAGATTATAGAAGGTCCAAACCTTATCACTAATTGAGGGTTAAGGAAGTCAAAACCCTACCCCTATATGGCTACCAGGGTATGTTAAATATTAGGCTACTAGGAGGAGAAGGGGTTCCAGCACTGTATTTGTTCCATAGTTGATAAAATCTCCTAGGAGTGATATTTTGAGAGAACGATGATGGAGGAGATACTTTGTAGCATCCATATAGGCCACATTGTTAAAATAAACTCCACAAAGAGTGTCTATTTATTTGTACTTGCATTTGAAGAAAAGAGAACATAGCGAACTCACCTTCTAGCTGGGTTTTCTGCCATGTTGGGTTTCCTGGGTTATATCTTTTGTTTATTTGTGGATGGTGTTTGAGTATTTATTTTTGTTCTCTATTTTTTACATTTCATATATTTCATACATTTTAAGCAGAAAACTAGTAATTAAAGAATCTAAGATCTAAAGGAAATTAACCTTCACAGTCAAGGTTTTGGTATTTGTTATATATGTTGTGATGAGCTATCAAGTGGAATATCCATAACATTTTACATATCAATTATATGGAAGTTGTCTTAGCATTGACACACTAACCAAAACAATAAACAATTCACATTGCCACTTGTTTTAAGGAAGAGGGAAACCCCAATTTCATTTGGTCTCCTCACTTATTACCTATGCACAAGTAAGCTTGCTAATTTGGGCTTGGAAGTTGTCTTAGAAAAGTTAACAGGTGACCACTTAGACCTATCCCCAATTGAAAAATTTGTTTTATTTAAATTGATCTTCCTTGTGGTTTCATTTCCTCTACCTTGTTGTTCACCTCCATCTTCCTCTTCTCATTTTGTATGGTGCTTACCTTGTGCTTTGTTTACTATTTGGTCTTCTTTGATTTTAGCTTGTCTTGGAAACCCCATATTTTTGGTAGGCTTAAGGATTATGGCTCATTTATTCCATTCCAATCACTTCAATAAAGATGGAAATCCAAATTTTGTTTGATCTCCTCAGTACTTTCTTGTGCAATGGTCCACTTGCTGATTTTGGCTTACAATTTGTCTCCAAAAAGCTAAGTGGTGACCACTTAAACCTATCCTTCTGGACAATTTTGTTGTATTTTTATCAAGCATTCCTTTATGGTTTTATTTCCTCCACCTTGTTATTCACTTTGATCTTCCTATTCTCATCCCACATGGTGTTTTCCTTCTGTTTTGTTTAGTATTTCATCTTCTTTCCTTTTGGATTTTCTTGGAAACTCTATTTTTTTGGTAGGTGTAATGATGGTTGATATTTTATTTCATGCCACTCATCTCAAGGAATATGGCCCTAATGTAATTTTATCTCCTCACTCCTTCCTTGTGAACAAGCATGCTTACAAGTCATTTTGTAAAGGTAAGTGGTGACCATTTAGACCTCTCCCTACATGACAATTTCATTGTACTTTTGCCAAGCACTCCCTTGTGTTTTCATTACCTTTTCCTTGTTTCTCATATTCATATTACTATTATCATTTCACATGTTTTCCTTCCATTTCATTTGGTGTTTGGCCTTCTTTCCTTGTGTCTTGTCTTGACAACCCCATAGGTGTGGTAGGTGTAAGGATTGCGGATTGTGTATTGCATACCACTTATCTCAAGATAGAGGGAAACCCCAATTTCGTTGCCTCTTCACTCCCTCATTGTACCCAAGAAAGATTTCCATGTTGCCATGGAAATTCATCTTATAAAATATAAGTAGTGACCATTTAGACCTCTCCCTCATTGACAATTTTGTTTCCTCCACCTTGTTGTTTATTTTCATCTTGCTCTTCTCATTCCACATGGTGTTTGTCATGTGTTTCATTTAATGTTTAGAACTATTTCCTTGTGGCTTGACATGTGAACCCCAAATGTTTGGTAGGTGTAAATATGGTGGCTCATTTATTCCATGATGCACATCTAAAGGAAGAGGGAAACCCTAGTTTTGTTTCATCTCTTCACTCCTTCCGTCTACACAAGGAGGCTTGGCAATTTGGGTTTGCAACTCATCATAGAAAAGATAAGTATTTACCACATATACCTCTCCCCACTTGAAAATTATGTTATACTTTTACCAAGCTACTTCCTTGCTGCTTCATTTCCTCTACATTGTTGTTCTCCTTCATCTTCCTCTTCTCATTTCACATAGTGTTTTCCTTGTGTTTCATTCAATGTTTAGTTTTTTTACTTCATTTTTTTCTCTTGGAAATCACCACATCCTTTTAATAGGTTTAAAAATGGTTCTTATTTATTCTATTCCACTTTCCTCAAGGAAGAGGGAAACCCCAATTTCATTTGGTCTCTTCATTTCTTCCTTGTGCATAGGTGGGCTTGCCAATTTTATCTTGTAATTCATATCAAAAAATCTAAGAAGTAACCACTTAGACCTCTCATTACTTGAAATTTTGTCAATTCCTTTTTTCAATATCACCCTTATAATTGTTTTTCTTCCATATTGTTGTTTTCCTTCATTTTTCACTTCCTATTTCACATGGTTTTCCTTGTATTTCATTTATTGTTTGGTCTTATTTCCTGGTGGTTGGTATTGGAAACTGTTGATTAAGGTTGGTTGTCATTGATGTCAACCCTTGAAGAAAGCCCCATAGCACAAAGGTTTGGGTAATGGACCCAATATTTTTTGATGTAAATATGAATCATTATTGTTTTTTCATGGTTGATAAGAAGTAAATATGGATGAACTCCAAAGTGGTCCCCTTATGGTGAAAGCCCTCACGGGAAGATGCTTTGCAGAGTAAGTGAACCCATGCTTAATTGTGTAATAATGAGATGAAGGACAGTAAATTTGTCAGGGAAGCTATCCTAGATGGATATTTATTGTCATTCCATTTCTAGTGGTGTGTAGAACTTCACATAAATCCTCATGGTTTGAGAGTTATGACCATGTAAAGTTGGAGAACCCAGGTTTTGGTAATAGACCCAAGTTTGTTTGATGGATAACGGTATTATTTTTTCTATATTTGAAGGTAATACTATTATATATGGATAGTACATGTCATTCCATTTCTGGTGGTATGTGGAATGTCACATAACTCCTCACGGTTTGAGAGTTATGGCCTTACGAAGTTAGAGGACCCTCATATGTCATCTAGAAGCCCCAAAAGGTCAAAGTATTGAAAGTGGTTTAAGAGATTTTAAAAGGTAAATAATAAAGTGAAGTGATGAGTTTATTATGATTCAAAGTGAATACAAAAAAATTATTTCAATAATAAATTGAATGGATAAATTAAAAGTGAGTTAACCCTAAAATAAGGAAAGTGGGCCAAGTGACCTAGAAGATGTTTTTAAGGAAACTACTT
>JASDQU010219062.1:7274-17998 GCA_032191745.1 Picea mariana
AACTGATTGAGTTTGGATTGTAAATATTTGGTGCTTTTAGTTTGAGTCATTGGTGCTTTGGTATGTTTACTTATGTGTATTGTTGTGTTTACTTTATGTGAGAGGCTGTTTTGAAGGTGTTTGGAAATCAACTGGAGGTGTTATGAAAAACATCTAAGGGACTTTTCTGAGGGTGGAATAACTCAGTTCTGGGTAGCAATCTGAGGCAACTTTAAGGAAAGTTTTGAGCCAGCCTTAAGGCCAGATTTTCAATTGAGAAGTTATTTCTTGTTGGTAGAGAGCGTGAGAATGAGAATCAAGTAAGAAACTACAAAGAAATCAACAATCATCCATTATCAATTGTGATCAATGAGGGTATCTCACCACATGAATTATGGGAGGGGTTTGGAGAGGTGGACACCAAAAATACCATGGATATATGGGTAGTTTGATATTTCACTAAATAACTAGTTGTAGTATTATGAGTGGATATCAAGGGGGGAATCACCCAAATTCCCACAACCAATGGAAAGATGGCATGTGGCCAACTCATTTGGTTAGTGTAGCAATGGTCTCACGAGGAAAATCACATGAGGACAATCATGGAGGTTAAGGAGTTGAATATGGTATTTATATAGTGGTCATAAGGTATTCATTGTGAGGGAATCTATCATCCATTCACCCACAGAGAAAGACATAGTTTCCTCGTGAAGAAGATGAAGGTGACAATGTTAAGRAAGAAAGAAGAACTTGTGTAGTGAGAAAGTCAAGAATTAAATAGATTTGGAGAAAAATCCATTCATGAATCTTGTTGTAAGCCTAAATTGACATTGTAACCTGACATGTAATTTTGGAAAAGTGCCTTGAACATAATTTTTTCACTCTTGTAGTTATTGTTTCAATATGCACTTGTGCTTGTTCAAGAGGGAAAGCTAGCACACGCTAGATTTCCTTGACGATGGAATGATGTTKCTCAAGATGAGCTTACRCTTCTGCAAGAGGGAAGACTAGCATGTGCAAGCTTTCCTCCATACTAAAATAATTGTTCGACATGTGCTTGTGCTTGTACAAGAGGGACAGCTAGCATGTGCTAGCTTTCCCCCATGGTGGAATGATGTTGTCCGAGATTCACTTGTGCTTCTGCAATATGGAAAGCTAGCACACGTTAGTTGTTCCCCATGTTGGAATGATGTTATTCGAGATGTAATAGTGCTAGGGGGAAAGCTAGCACATTGAATGATGTTGTTTGAGATGAGCTTGTTCTTGTGTAAGAGGGAAAACTAGCACGGGCAAGCTTACCCCCATGGTGGTATGATTTTCGAGATGCGCTAGTGCTTGTGCAAAAGGGAAAGCTAGCACACGCTAGCTTTCCCCCACGGTGGAATCATGTTGTTCGAGATGTGCTTGTGATTTTGCAAGAGGGAAATCTAACATAAACTAGCTTTCCCCCATGGTGGAATGATGTTGTTTCAATATGCACTTGTTCTTGTTGAAGAGGGAAAGCTAGCACACGCTAGATTTCCTTGACGATGGAATGATGTTGTTCAAGATGAGCTTATGCTTGTGTAAGAGGGAAGACTAACATGTGCAAGCCTTCCTCCATGCTAAAATGATGTTGTTTGAGATGCACTTCTGCTTGTGCAAGAGGGAAATCTAGCACGCTTTAAATTTCCCTCATGGTGGAATGATGTTGTTCGAGATGCGCTTCTGCTTGTGAAAGAGGGAAAGGTAGCACGCGCTAGCTTTCCCCCATGGTGGAATGTTGTTATTCGAGATGCAATTGCGCTAGGGGGAAAGCTAGCACATGCTAGCTTTCCCCCACATTGAATGATGTTGTTTGAGATGAGCTTATTCTTGTGCAAGAGGGAAAACTAGCACGTGCAAGCTTACCCCCATGGTGGGATGATTTTTGAGATGCGCTAGTACTTGTGCAAGAGGGAAAGCTAGCATGCGCTACCTTTCCCCCACGGTGGAATCATGTTGTTCGAGATGTGCTTGTGATTTTGCAAGAGGGAAATCCAACATAAACTAGCTTTCCCCCATGGTGGAATGATGTTGTTTCAAGATGCACTTGTGCTTGTTGAAGAGGGAAAGCTAGCACACACTAGAATTCCTTGACGGTGGAATGATGTTGTTAAGATGAGCTTATGCTTGTGCAAGAGGCAAGACTAGCACATGCAAGCTTACCTCCATGCTAAATTGATGTTGTTCGAGATGCGCTTGTGCTTGTGCAAGAAGGAGAGCTAGCGCGCGCTAGCTTTCCCACATGGTGGAATGATGTTGTTCGAGATGCACTTGTGCTTCTGCAAGATGGAAAGCTAGCACGCGCTAGTTTTCCCCCATGTTGGAATGATGTTATTCGAGATGTGATTGCACTAGGGGGAAATCTAGCACATGCTAGCTTTCCCCCACATTGAATGATGTTGTTTGAGATGAGCTTGTGCTTATGCAAAAGGGAAAACTAGMACACGCTAGCTTACCCCCATGGTGTGATGATTTTGGAGATGCGCTAGTGCTTGTGCAAGAGGAAAAGCTAGCATTTTTGAGATGCACTTGTGCTTCTGCCAGATTGAAAGCTAGCACGCACTAGCTTCCCCCATGTTGGAATGATGTTATTCGAGATGTTGTTTGAGATGAGCTTGTGCTTGTGCAAGAGAGGAAACTAGCATGCGCTAGCTTACCCACATGGTCAGATGATTTTCGAGATGCGCTAGTGCTTGTGCAAGAGGGAAAGCTAGCATCCACCAGCTTTCCCCCACGGTGGAATGATGTTGTCCGAGATGTGTTTGTGATTTTGCAAGAGGGAAATCCAACATAAACTAGCTTTCCCCCACAGTGGAATGATGTTTCAAGATGCACTTGTGCCTCTTCAAGAGGGAAAGCTAGCACACGCTAGATTTCCTTGACGGTGGAATGATGTTGTTCAAGATGAGCTTATGCTTGTGCAAGAGGGAAGACTAGCGTGTGCAAGCTTTCCTCCATGCTAAAATGATGTTGTTCGAGATGCACTTGTGCTTGTGCAAGAGGGAAAGATAGCATGCGCTAGCTTATCCCCATGGTGGAATGATGTTGTTCGAGATGCACTTGTGCTTATGCAAGATGGAAAGTTAGCACGTGCTAGCTTTCCCCATGTTGGAATGATGTTATTCGAGATGTGATTGTGTTGGGGGAAAGCTAGCACATGCTAGCTTGCTAGCTTTCCCCCACATTGAATGATGTTGTTTAAGATGATCTTGTGCTTGTTGAAGAGGGAAAACTAGCACGCGCTAGCTTACCCCTGTGGTGGGATGATTTTCGAGATGCGCTAGTGCTTGTGCAAGAGGGAAAGCCAGCATGCGCTAGCTTTCCACCATTGTGGAATCATGTTGTTCGGGATGTGCTCGTGCTTCTACAAGAGGGAAATCCAACATAAACTAGCTTTCTCCCACGGTGGAATGATGTTGTTTCAAGATGCACTTGTGCTTGTTCATGAGGGAAAGCTAGCACACACTAGATTTCCTTGATGGTGGAATGATGTTGTTCAAGATGAGATTATGCTTGTGCAAGAGGGAAGACTAGCATGTGCAAGCTTTCCTCCATGATAAACTGATGTTGTTCGAGATGCGCTTGCACTTGTGCAAGAGGGAAAGCTATCATGCGCTAGATTTCCCCCATGGTGTAATGATGTTGTTCGAGATGCACTTGTGCTTCTGTAATATTGAAAGCTAGCACGCACTAGCTTTCCTCTATGTTGGAATGATGTTATTAGAGATGTGATTGTGCTAGGGGGAAAGCTAGCACATGCTAGATTTTCCCCACATTGAATGATGTTGTTTCAGATGAGCTTGTGCTTGTGCAAAAGTGAAAACTAGCATGCGCTAACTTATCCTCATGGTCGGATGATTTTCGAGATATGCTAGTGCTTGTGCAAGAGGGAAAGCTAGCAAGCGATAGATTTCCCTCACGGTGGAATGATGTTGTTCGAGATGTGCTTGTGCTTCTGCAAGATGGAAAGCTAGCATGCGCTAGATTTCCCCCATGTTGGAATGATGTTATTTGAGATGTGATTGCGCTAGGGGCAAATCTAGCACATGCTAGATTTCCCGCATATTGAATGATGTTGTTTGAGATGAGCTTGTGCTTCTGCAAAAGGGAAAACTAGCACGCGCTAGCTTACCCCCATGGTGGGATGATTTTCGAGATGCGTTAGTKCTTGTGCAAGAGGCAAAGCTAGCATTTTCGAGATGCAATTATGCTTCTGCAAGATTGAAAGATAGCACGCGCTAGCTTTCCCCCATGTTGGAATGATGTTATTCGAGATGTGATTGTGCTAGGGAGAAAGCTAGCACATGCTAGCTTTCTCGCACATTGAATGATGTTGTTTGAGATGAGCTTGTTCTTGTGCAAGAGGGAAAACTAGCATGCGCTAGCTTACCCACATGGTCGGATGATTTTCAAGATGCACTAGTGCTTGTGCAAGAGGGAAAGCTAACATCCACCAGCTTTCCCCCACGGTAGAATGATGTTGTCCGAGATGTGTTTGTGCTTTTGCAAGAGGGAAATCCAACATAAACTAGCTTTCCCCCATGGTGGAATGATGTTGTTTCAAGATGCACTTGTGCTTGTTCAAGAGGGAAAGCTAACACACACTAGATTTCCTTGACGATGGAATGATGTTGTTCAAGATGAGCTTATGCCTTTGCAAGAGGGAAGACTAGCATGTGCAAGCTTTCCTCCATGCTGAAATGATGTTGTTCGAGATGCACTTATGCTTGTACAAGAGGGAAAGATAGCACGTGCTAGATTATCCCCATGGTGGAATGATGTTGTTCGAGATGCACTTGTGCTTATGCAAGATGGAAAGCTAGCACGCGCTAGATTTCCCCATGTTGGAATGATGTTATTCGAGATGTGATTTTGCTGGGGGAAAGCTAGCACATGCTATCTTTCCCCCACATTGAATGATGTTGTTTGAGATGAGCTTGTGCTTGTTGAAGAGGGAAAAATAGCACACGCTAGCTTACCCCCATGGTGAGATGATTTTCGACATGCGCTAGTGCTTGTGCAAGAGGGAAAGCCAGCATGCACTAGCTTTCCCCCATGATGGAATCATGTTGTTCGAGATGTGCTTGTGCTTCTGCAAGAGGGAAATCCAACATAAACTAGCTTTCTTCCACGGTGGAATGATGTTGCTTCAAGATGCACTTGTGCTTGTTCATGAGGGAAAACTAGCACATGCTAGATTTTCTTGATGGTGGAATGATGTTGTTCAAGATGAGCTTATGCTTGTGCAAGAGGGAAGACTAGCATGTGCAAGCTTTCATCCATGATAAAATGATGTTGTTTGAGATGCGCTTGCACTTGTGCAAGAGGGAAAGCTATCACGTGCTAGCTTTCCCCCATGGTGGAATTATGTTGTTCGATATGCACTTGTGCTTCTGTAAGATTGAAAGCTAGCACACGCTAGCTTTCCCCCATGTTGGAATGATGTTATTGGAGATGTGATTGTGCTAGGGGGAAAGCTAGCACATGCTAGATTTTCCCCACATTGAATGATGTTGTTTGAGATGAGCTTTTGCTTGTGCAAGAGTGAAAACTAGCATGCGCTAGCTTACCCCCATGGTCGGATGATTTTCGAGATACGCTAGTGCTTGTGCAAAACTAAAAGTTAGCATGCAATAGTTTTACCCCATAGAGGAATGATGTTGTTCGAGATGCACTTGTGCTTGTGCAAGAGAGAAAGATAGCACACGCTAGCCTTCCCCCACAGTGGAATGATCTTGTTTGAGATGTGTATATGCTTGTGTAAGAGGGAAAGTTAGCACGCGCTAGCTTTTCCCCATGGTAGGATGATGTTCGAGATGCACAACACTGGAATGATGTTGTTCGAGATGGTCTTGTGCTTGTGCAAGAGAGAAAGCTAGCAGGCGTTAGCTTTCCACCATGGTGGAATGATGTTGTTCGAGATGCACTTGTGCTTATGCAAGAGGGAAAGCTAACATGCGCTAGCTTTCCTTAACGGTGGAATGATGTTGTTTGAGATGTGCTTGTGCTTGTGCAAGAGGGAAGTTTAGCATGTTCAAGCATTCCTCCATGTTGGAATGATGTTGTTCGAGATGTGCTTGTGTTTGTGAAAGAGGAAAAGCTAGCACAAAATAGCTTTTCCCCACAATGGAATGATGTTATTCAAGATGTTCTTCTGCTTCTGCAAGACTGTAAGTTAGCATGCATTGGTTTTACCCCATGGAGGAATGATGTTGTTCGAGATGTGCTTGTGCTTGTGCAAGAGAGAAAGCTAGCATGCGCTAGCTTTCCACCATGGTGGAATGATGTTGTTCGAGATGCACTTGTGCTTATGAAAGAGGGAAATCTAACACACGCTAGCTTTACTTAACGATGGAATGATGTTGTTTGAGATGTGTTTGTTCTTGTGCAAGAGGGAAGTATCGCATGTTCAAGCTTTACTCCATGCTAGAATGATGTTGTTTGAGATGTGCTTGTGTTTGTGAAAGAGGGAAAGATAACACACGCTAGCTTTTCCCCAGAATGGAATGATGTTATTCAAGATGTGTTTGTGCCTCTGCAAGACTGTAAGTTAGCATGCACTAGTTTTACCCCACAAAGGAATGAAGTTGTTCGAGATGCGCTTGTGTTTGTGCAATAGAGAAAGCTAGCACATGCTAGCTTCCCCTCACAGTGGAATGATCTTGTTCGAGATGTGTATATACTTGTGTAAGAGGGAAAGATAGCACGTGCTAGCTTTCCCCCATGGTAGGATGATGTTCAAGATGCGCTTGTGCTTGTGCAAGACGGAAATCTAGCATGTGTTAGCTTTCCCCAACACTGGAATGATGTTGTTAAAAATGCGCTTGTGCTTGTGTAAGAGGGAAAGATAGAACGCGCTAGCTTTCTCCCATTGTGGAATGATGTTGTTCAATATGCACTTGTGCTTATGCAAGAGGGGAAACTAACACATGCTAGCTTTCCTTAACGGTGGATTGATGTTGTTTGAGATTTGATTGTTCTTGTGCAAGAGGGAAGTTTAGCATGTGCAAGCTTTCCTCCATGCTAGAATGATGTTGTTCGAGATGTGCTTGTGTTTGTGAAAGAGGAAAACATGGCACAAGCTAGCTTTTCCTCACAATGGAATGACGTTATTCAAGATGTTATTGTGCTTCTGCAAGACTGAAAGTTAGCATGCACTAGTTTTACCCCATGGAGGAATGATGTTGTTCGAGATGCGCTTGTGCTTGTGCAAGAGAGAAAGCTAGCACATGCTAGCTTTCCCCCACAGTTGAATGATCATGTTCGAGATGTGTATATGCTTTTGTAAGAGACATGCTAGCTTTCCCCCATGGTAGGATGATGTTTGAGATGCGCTTGTGCTTGTGCAAGAGGGAAAGCTAGCATCCCCAAAACTGGAATGATGTTGTTTGAGATGCGCTTGTGCTTGTGTAAGAGGGAAAGCTAGCACGCACTAGATTTCCCCCATGGTAGAATGATGTTGTTTGAGATGAAGTTGTTCTTATGCAAGAGGGAAAGCTAACACGTGCTAGCTTTCCTTAACGTTGGACTGATGTAGTTTGTGATGTGCTTGTGCTTGTGCAAAAGGGAAGTTTAGCATGTGCAAGCTTTCGTCCATGCTGGAATGATGTTGTTCGAGATGTGCTTGTGTTTTTGAAAGAGGGAAAGCTAGCACATGATAGCTTTTCCCCATAATGAAATGATGTTATTCAAGATGTGCTTGTGCTTCTGCAAGATTGAAAGTTAGCATGCACTAGTTTTACCCCACAGAGGAATGATGTTGTTCGAGATGTGCTTGTGCAAGAGAGAAAGATAGCACATGCTAGCCTTCCCCCACAGTGGAATGATCTTGTTCGAGATGTGTATATGCTTGTGTAAGAGGGAAAGCTAGCACGCGCTAGCTTTTCCCCATGGTAGGATGATGTTTGAGATGCACAACACTGGAATGATGTTGTTTGAGATGGTCTTGTGCTTGTGCAAGAGAGAAAGCTAACAGATGCTAGCTTTCCACCATGGTGGAATGATGTTGTTCGAGATGCACTTGTGCTTATGCAAGAGGGAAAGCTAACACGCGCTAGCTTTCCTTAACGGTGGAATGATATTGTTTGAGATGTGCTTGTGCTTGTGCAAGAGGGAAGTTTAGCACGTGCAAGCTTTCCTCCATGCTATAATGATGTTGTTCGAGATGTGCTTGTGTTTGTGAAAGAGGGAAAGATAGCACATGCTATCTTTTCCCCACAATGGAATGATGTTATTCAAGATGTGCTTGTGCTTCTGCAAGACTGAAAGTTAGCATGCACTAGTTTTACCCCATGGAGGAATGATGTTGTTCGAGATGCGCTTGTGCTTGTGCAAGAGAGAAAGCTAGCACATGCTAGCTTTCCCCCACAGTTGAATGATCTTGTTCGAGATGTGTATATGCTTTTGTAAGAGACATGCTAGCTTTCCCCCATGGTAGGATGATGTTCGAGATGCGCTTGTGCTTGTGCAAGAGGGAAAGCTAGCATCCCCAAAACTGGAATGATTTTGTTTTAGATGCGCTTGTGCTTGTGTAAGAGGGAAAGCTAGCACGCGCTAGATTTCCCCCATGGTAGAATGATGTTGTTTGAGATGAAGTTGTTCTTATGCAAGAGGGAAAGTTAACATGTGCTAGCTTTCCTTAACGTTGGAATGATTTTGTTTGTGATGTGCTTGTGCTTGTGCAAAAGGGAAGTTTAGCATGTGCAATCTTTCGTCCATGCTAGAATGATGTTGTTCGAGATGTGCTTGTGTTCTTGAAAGAGGGAAAGCTAGCACATGCTAGCTTTTCCCCATAATGAAATGATGTTATTCAAGATGTGCTTGTGCTTCTGCAAGATTGAAAGTTAGCATGCACTAGTTTTACCCCACAGAGGAATGATGTTGTTCGAGATGTGCTTGTGCAAGAGAGAAAGATAGCACATGCTAGCCTTCCCCCACAGTGGAATGATCTTGTTCGAGATGTGTATATGCTTGTGTAAGAGGGAAAGCTAGCACGCGATAGCTTTTCCCCATGGTAGGATGATGTTTGAGATGCACAACACTGGAATGATGTTGTTTGAGATGGTCTTGTGCTTGTGCAAGAGAGAAAGCTAACAGATGCTAGCTTTCCACCATGGTGGAATGATGTTGTTCGAGATGCACTTGTGCTTATGCAAGAGGGAAAGCTAACACGTGCTAGCTTTCCTTAACGGTGGAATGATATTATTTGAGATGTGCTTGTGCTTGTGAAAGAGGGAAGTTTAGCACGTGCAAGCTTTCCTCCATGCTAGAATGATGTTGTTCGAGATGTGCTTGTGTTTGTGAAAGAGGGAAAGCTAGCACACGCTATCTTTTCCCCACAATGGAATGATGTTATTCAAGATGTGCTTGTGCTTCTGCAAGAATGAAAGTTAGCATGCACTAGTTTTACCCCACAGAGGAATGATGTTGTTCAAGATGCACTTGTGCTTGTGCAAGAGAGAAAGCTAGCACACACTAGCTTTCCCCCATAGTGGAATGGTCTTGTTCGAGATGTGTATATGCTTGTGTAAGAGGGAAATATAGCACGTGCTAGCTTTCCCCCATGGTAGGATGATGTTCGAGATGCAGAACACTGGTATGATGTTGTTTGAGATGTGCTTGTGCTTGTGTAAGAGGGAAGGCTAGCACGCGCTAGCTTTACCCCATGGTGGAATGATGTTGTTCGAGATGCACTTGTGATTGAGTAATATGGAAAGCTAACACACGCTAGCTTTCCTTAATGGTGGAATGATGTTATTCAAGATGTGCTTGTGCTTGTGCGAGAGGGAAGTTTAACATGTGCAAGCTTTCCTCCATGCTAGAATGATGTTGTTCGAGATGTGCTTGTGTTTGTGAAAGAGGGAAAGCTAGCACAGGCTATCTTTTCCCCACAATGGAATGATATTATTCAAGATGTGCTTGTGCTTCTGCAAGACTGAAAGTTAGCATGCACTAGTTTTACCCCACAGAGGAATGATGTTGCTCGAGATGAGCTTGTGCTTGTGCAAGAGAGAAAGATTGCACATGATAGCCTTCCCCCATAGTGGAATGATCTTGTTCGAGATGTGTATATGCTTGTGTAAGAGGGAAAGCTAGCACGCGCTAGCTTTTCCCCATGGTAGGATGATGTTCGAGATGCACAACATTGGAATGATGTTTTTCGAGATGGTCTTGTGCTTGTGCAAGAGAGAAAGCTAGTAGGCGCTAGCTTTACACCATGGTGGAATGATGTTGTTCGAGATGAACTTGTGCTTATGCAAGAGGGAAAGCTAACATGTGCTAGCTTTCCTTAATGGTGGAATGATGTCGTTTGAGATATGCTTGTGCTTGTGCAAGAGGGAAGTTTAGCATGTTCAAGATTTCCTCCATGCTGGAATGATGTTGTTCAAGATGTGCTTATGTTTGTGAAAGAGGGAAAGCTAGCACACACTAGCTTTTCCCCACAATGGAATGATGTTATTCAAGATGTTCTTGTGCTTCTGCAAGACTGAAAGTTAGCATGCACTGGTTTTACCCCATGGAGGAATGATGTTGTTCGAGATGTGTTTGTGCTTGTGCAAGAGAGAAATCTAGCACATGCTTAGCTTTCCCCCACAATGGAATGATATTGTTCAAGATGTGTATATGCTTGTGTAAGAGGGAAAGCTAGCACGCGCTAGCTTTCCCCCATGGTAGGATGATGCTCGAGGTGCAAAACACTAGAATGATGTTGTTCGAGATGG
>JASDQU010219064.1:0-17949 GCA_032191745.1 Picea mariana
TATATATATATATATATATATATAACGTGTCCTCCGTATCCTATTTCTGGGGGTCGTTGTGCCCGTGTCGGGTACTGGTATTTCCGTGTCCTCCGTGTCCCCGTGTCAGGTGACTTAGCTAGAGGGAATGTTGGGCACCCCACTCCAATGCACACAAGTGCTCCACCTAACCTTCTCCATCTACGTTACCTCCTCTTGGGCCTTAGAGGTCTTTTGATTATCCTTTGGCCATTCCTGCATGCTTATCATACTTTTGGCTGGCTGCTATCAGAAAAGAACTTCTACAAGCTAGGGAAGGTAAGGGAAAATGCTACTAATTGGAGGTTGAAAATGGAATCCTGTGCCAGGCTGGTACACGTATGAGGCTACACTTGACTGCTGACGAGGATCCTGAGTTGAGCAAAATCTATTGAGAATGGAACCAGTACTATCTCGTAGCCTCCTAGCAAAGGGTTGACTGTACCATTGAGTAGGCATATAGAGGGTCTATTCGTACTAGTGGGGTACAAAGGATTGCCCGTTCTAGTGCGAGAGCGAGCAGAGGTTTAGCTTGTAACTAAGTACTAGTGTGTTGGATAGCAGAGTGTTCTGGCTGCTCTGTGCTCATCTTCCTTGTCTATTTTGAATCCTTTAGCATGAGTAAGCATGTTGGCAGCCTTGCCCTTTTCATCGGATAGCCTAGCTACGGGGTGGCATTTGAGTTGAATGCCTACAGCTGGGTGGAGAGTGCACCCTGGAAGCCATTTTCCAAGATCTGTTGTCCTTAATATAAGTGCCTATTTTTGATGTAATTTTGCTAGTTTTTCATTCAAATGTTTTCTGCATTTAATTCCAGTTTTGAATGTTGCTCAAATATGTGCAGAGTTGTGTTAAGAAGCTTTCTAGCTTTCTTTGAAGGTTCTTCTTTAAATAAGAGCAATAATGTCCAGGTTAACAGCTTGGAAATTAAGTGACAGTGAACGGGTTGTTCTGAGCATATAAGAGTTAAAGGACTGAAAGAATGCTGCAAACCAAGGAGAAATTGTGTCCCATTCCTAAAGAATAGGGATTGTGTTCACTAAAGGGAACCTCTGGGAATATTTTCGCATTCAGTGCAATGTAGGAATGTTTCTTGCTGCCAGCAGCATTTGAACATTTTCCAGGAGAGTTCTTAGTTCAGCAATGCTGATGCCAGTCTGAAAATTCTTGTCTGCAGAGAAAAAGTACAAATTTGTCTATCAAAGATGCTTGTGATTTTTCAGATTTGAATTTCAGTACCTAACACAACTCCTGAGTCCTGATGCTTTATTGGACATTTATGGATCACTCGTCATTTCACTTTCCATACTAAAGTCTCATTGAACTCTCCATCTCGTCAGCACAAAATCAAAATTTTCAATTAATTTTGAAGTTTCATTTGGTACCTTGTTTGAAAAATTTGTATTTAGTTTTCCCTCATTAATGGCTTTCTTAACTTGTTAAATATACATTGGGTGCAGGACACGCTATTTCTCAAGCCCACGCAAAGGGCATAATCCGTTGCAGGGACGAGCCTATTATCAGCTTCTTGAATGCCTTGGGGTAAGTTAGAATGCTTATACTCATACATCCATGGTTAAAGGTGACTAATAGTCATTGGATTCTAGTAGATTAAGGCAACCTCGATTTGAATATCACTGCTTCTACATCAACTCTACTGTTTAGTTGATGACTGAACAATGTCGGGATTTACTTTTTAACCTGCCAGCTGTTTGAAGCTGCTTGATTCTAATTTGCTGTGGCCTTTTTGTCGTTATATTCAGGTCATTAGAATCCATTCACCAATGCGAGAACAAAGAAAACAAGATTGGTCCATTGTTCCTAGCCGAGCAATGGTAAATGGGGCTCATGCTGCTGCAATGAGGTTAAAAGGTTTCCAAAATAAGCACCCAGAGAGTGATGGACCATTTAGTGCTTGTACTATTTGGGCAATGACGTCATCTGAGAATGGTCCTATTTCAGGTTCAATAGGCATGAGTCCTGTGCGTAGGGGCTCTAACTACAGCAAATGGGAGTTACTAAAGTTAAGTGATTTGCGGAAGGAAGCAYGTGAGCACTACAAAAGTATGAAAGGTGTTGCGATGTACAAATTAGATGGCAACAAACTGGATGATCTTGTGTGTGTGAAGCATCCTTCACAATCCGAGACTTGATCTGATTGATACTAAGCAAAACAGTTAGTGTTCAAGATATCAGATATCTAAATGCAACYAACACAGCTGGTGGAATTCATGACATCTGAATYGCAAGTATGTGCGTCTCTGTTATTTGATTATGCTCTTCAGCCTCTCCAGAATTTGCMTCTAATGCTCAAAATCATAAGGATTCTATGTCCTTTTTGCGAYAGTCAAAGTTGGTACTAACTGAGGCAAGAATAGAGGTATTCTAAAAGTGGGGTATTGTCAGTGTTACATCTGCAGGGTTTCCTGGTCAAGTTTGACAGTGAATTGGCACTACTGTATTCCAGCAAATGCTTATCCTGTTGGAGCTAGTTCTTGGGGAAGACCTCRGCTATTCCAGTAACTTAACCTGGCTGTGAAGCAAGAGGATGTATCACTGGTGTAAGGTCCACGGTCTTAACAAATTAAAAACTTGCATGTATGTTCTAATTTTTGTTTTATTGAAGTCTGAGGCTTTCATGCTTCTGGCAAGGGTTTTCTTTGTTTGAAGCCAGGGAGTTGCAAGCTCTGTTATCCTCTCTTACCTTTGTCTAGATTAGGCGTGGTTGAGTGACAAAATTATGAAGTATCGGTTGTTCATCCAAATGCAAATAAACTTTAACAAGTTTTTATAGTCTGATAAGTATATGCAAAACCTGTTCTTTAGGCTACTAATTGCATTTGCTGTGGTACCACGGCATTAGTATGTCAACTAATATATGTACGTACCCTCACAGTTAATGAAACTCTTCAGATAAACCTTAAACACTAATGCTTCTTTTGGAGCACATTATATCACGTTAAGTGGAGTTTGCCAGAGTTTGATCCTCTTCCAATTTGAATAAACTTTCCCAAATATATGCTCCTAGCTTAACCAAGCATGAGAGTTTATCTAGAGGAATTCAGTCAGTGACTAAGAGTCCAGTGGTTATTTTCTTTGGTTTGATATATCAATTTTCATATTATTGTTTAACAGAGTGTTTCTAACAATGGGATGAAATCCCTAAAAGAAGCAAYGAATGATCAAAATATATTGTCATACATGCAGTGAAGTGTATTGTCTCGATGGATTATAACACTATTGAAGCGTGCACCATATTTGGAAGCATAACTGATTCAATTTTGCTCATCACCTTCTAAGATTATTTGGTAGTGTTCCATGGAAGACCATTGATGAACCAATGAAGAACTACAATGAAGAAGAAGAAATAATGATGGAAATGCATGATGGTAAATTTTAGATTTCTCCTTCAATATTTATCCGTTTTGAAAGATTCCAGTTGCATTGGAAACTAGATTCAAATACGCACCAAAGGGTATTTTTATTTTTATTTTCAATATTCATCTATGTTTTAAAGATATTCATCTTGTAAGAACTGAATTTTGTACAATCGTGGGGTATGTAGCCATTAAAATGCAGATTGTGGCCACTATACAGAACCAAATTAAGCATATAAAATAGCGTTGGAAAGGATTTCAAAGACCTATCAAATCCCTCTCAATATTGATTTAAAAAATCTATGTTTATGGGTAAAATCATGAATCTGGGTGTCTATTTTCCTTGTGTTTTGAGAAAATAAAATATATTTTCAGAATATTTTCAACTTCTGCTAAAAAAAAGTATTTTTTATTTATTTAGAATCTCTTTACAGTAAAAAAAAAACTTGTCATGAATTTTTTTAACTTTCTATTGACTATTTTTATTTTTTATTTTTATTGAAATTTGATATGTCAATTTAGTGATTGTTTGACAGTGTGTTCCTTAAAAATGAAGGGATTGATAATGAATTATGTTTTTTGACATGAATATACTCATAATTAAACTTGTGTTTATGAAAAATAATACATATTGCAACAATCTAAACAAACTTTTTTAAAGTATGACCATAGTTTTGAATTTAATGGATGAATATCAAAATTCTACAATTTTTTGAATTTGACCAATCTGAAAAAGTTGTAGATTTTAAACATGTTTAGTGAGACTCCATCTACGTGCCTTAATTTTGATTTAAAGTAAAACCTAAAAATACCCTTTTGAAGAGGACAGTGAAAGGATCCGTAATATAAATTTTCCATAATTTTCAACGGTGTATTATTGTAGATATTGATTTTTCATTTCACTGAATCATTATGTCATCAAAAAAAAATCTGCAGGCATTTTTTTATAAATTAATTAAAAATACTAAAAAAAATTAAATTGAATACAAATTGTATCAAATGAAAGTCCATTCAATTTTGAAAATGTTGGTAGTAGTTTCGAAACCAAACTCACAATATTTTAAGGTGTCCGCTCCTTTTCAAGTTGGAGAAAGATGAAGTGAACACATACTTTTTTGGAAAGTGCCATAGTTACATGTTTTCGGCCGAACTAATAGTTCGGTCGAAAGTTAGTTTTTTTCGGTCGAAAATTAGTTTTAACGGAAACACTAACTTTAGATTTAAAATTGTTGTTAGATTTAAAATTTTTGTTAGATTTTTCAAGGGTGTCGTTAGATCTAACTTTCGACTCAAAGATGTTTTGGCCAATTCAAGAGTTCGACTGAAAAATTGCCATTAGCAATTTACGCGACATGATTCTCATGAAAGTGTTACCCAGAATCATGATTTTACCATTAAGGAGAAAATCTTGCTAATAAAATTCGCCCAAGAATGAAAAACAATTGCTGCAAGTGAAAAATGATTTTTTTTTCATGATATAAGTTTTTGTTTTCTGAGATAATAGTTGCAAATGGAACACTAGTGATTACCCAAATGTGTATTTTTTATTTTTTCGATTAACTTATTGAATAGTGAGATTGTTCTCAACAATTAGTCGATTATCTACAAGCAAGACCTTGCAACTTCAAGGTCATTCTCATTCCAACGATTTACAACATCCATGCATTCCATTCTTTGCTCCTTGGAATAATTGTGCTCAGTTTATTAGGTGTCTTGAGCATTTTTTTAATGGATTTGCATATTATTTAGCACTCATGCTTAAGCTATGTCGATTTTTTCCCATCCTTTGAGAGTTAAGAAGTAAGTCTTTCAAGCTTTTTGCATGGCTTCCCCATAAGCTAAATCTTTTAAGGAATTTAGCTTGCTAGAAATTGCATTTCAACCCTCTGTTTTGAGCTTAAGCAAGCTGATTGTAACTTTAATGAATTCACATTTCAAGTCTCTCTTAAATTTGATTGAAAAGAAATTTTTCGGCTCTCTCTTGACATTCATTTCTAGCTCATGCCCAAGCTTGAAGACTTGCATTTTCAAGAATAATTGTAACTTGCAAATAGTCTTTTTGCAAGTTGAATTACATTGTAAACAAGTGCATTTTCGCTAGAAGCCGACTGTTGGATTTTCCTTATTTACAGAGCTTTAGTGTTACTAGTGTTCTCTTATTTCGTTACCATTAACATATATATCATGTACTGAACAGTAGTAACATAAAAAAGAGACAAAAAAGAACACAAACGATTTATCTTGGGAAAACCCCAAATGGGGGAAAAACCCAACAACCTTTCTTAGATAGATTCCGTTCATAAAGAAAGTCCAATCAGATAAACCCTAGCAGAAGTGCTAGCTTAACCAGAAATACCACCCCAGATGCAGCAACAAAACCATACAAAGGTAGCACACCTCCTCAAGGAGTAGCGCACAAGAGATAGATACCAAAAGATTGAGCAATAATAAACTGTGCAGCTGCAGCTACTGCGTCACCTCCTCCAAACTTGCGCCTTGCTTCTGTGTAGCTCGAAGAGTGTGAGTGAATGAACAAATGAGCTAAGGCATCTCTTCATTTATAGTCTTCTTGTCCTTCTAGTTGGGTTGGTTTCTCTTCTGGGAAGATGTCTTTTCATTATACTTTATTCTTCTGGGACAACTTCTCTCCTAGGGTATTTTGACATATGTCCAATGGATCTCTTGCTTCTAGAATAGTCTCTGCATCTAAGAAAGGTCATCTAGGAGGGAAATATCCTCCCATAGCTACCAAAACATCAACACTCCCTCTTAGCTAGGGAGGCATCTTTCACGACGTCTTCATCTGGTAGTCCACTGACTACTTTGCAATCTGCTAGTAGGAAAACGACTGCTACAATGCATTTGGTAGCTCGAATCATCAAAAACAGTCTCTACGATCAAATGGTAGCACACACAACTACATCCAAACGATTTGGTAATCTCCATGATAATCATCTAGTAGCACACAACTACTACAATGTCATCCAATAGATCACAACTGCTGCCAAGCAGTACACAGCTACTGTCTAGTGACACACAGTCAGTACTAGTGGAACACATCCACTATAGGAGCACAAAAATATTGTCAAGAGACATACAGTCTCTGCCAGTGGTACTCAACTACCAAAGTAGCACATAGCTACTGTCCGGATTCACACAACCTCCGCCAGTGGAACACATCCACCGAAGTATCACACAACTACTGTTCAAATTCACACAGCCTCCGCTAGTGGAACACATCCATCGAAGTAGCACACAACTACTGTTCGGAGTCGCACAATCTCCACCAGTGGAACACATCCACCGAAGTACCACACAATTACTGTCTAGAGTCACACAACCTCCGCCAGTGGAATACATCCACCGAAGTAGCACACAACTACTGTTCGGAGTCACACAGCCTCCGCCAGTGGAACACATCCACCAAAGTAGCACACAACTACTGTTTGGAGTCACACAACCTCCGCCATAGTCTTACGACTATGTGTGATGTTTCTTCTCTCAGCAAGTCCAAAAATGAATTACCCCCTTAGTCACCTTACATGACTGATCCAGGGAACCCTTGGCCAGATGGGTTAGCCGACATGAGAAGAAACAACACACCTCCCTATCAATAAGGGTGGACATTCGCCAACACGCCAAGATTGTCCCTGAAGTACTCATACTTCACTCTTGACAAGGGCTTGGTGAGGATGTCTGCTATCTTCTCGTCCGTGGATACGTACTAGAGCTCCATAGCTCCTCTCTGCACCATGTACCGGATGTAATGATATTTGATCTCTATATGCTTATACTTATCATGGAATACATGGTTCTTGGTAAGCTTCATGCAACTTTTATTGTCACAATGTATCAAAGTTGGCTCTAATTCTAGATCAAATATCTCGGCTAGCAACTTCCGAAGCCACACTCCTTCATGGATTGCCATGCTTGCTGCGATATATTCTACTTCTGATGTACTGAGTGCCACTGATATCTGCTTCCTGCTCAACCATGAGATCATGCATGATCCCATACTAAAACAACATCCAGAAGTACTCTTCCGATCCATTGCACTTCTTGCCCAGTCATAATCTGTATATCCTTGCAGCTTCACATCTCCACTTGCGACATATCTCAATCTATATCCAACCGTACCATGAAGGTACCTCAACATATGCTTTGCTGCCATCCAATGTACTTGTCTAGATTCAACCATGTGTTGACTCAAGTTATTCACTGCAAAGAATGTTTGACCCAATGTTAATCAGGTACATCAAGGATCCAATCAACTGTCTGTACATCGTGGGATCCACCAAATTTGAAGATTTGTCACTCAAGAGATTCAGATTTATCATCATAGGTGTGGTCATGGACTTGCAGTCCATCATCTCAAATTTCTTCAGGATCTTAATAATATATTTTTCTTGGCGAAGGAAAATCTCATCTAATCTCTACCACACTTCCAATCCCAAGAAGTAATGCATCAGACTTAGATCCTTCATCTCGAACTTTGAAGTGAGCTCCCTCTTGCACCCAACTATGAGATTATCATCTCCTATCAGAAACATGTCATCCACATGTAGGATCAATGAGAAACCATCAATTAACTGTCTAATTTGGCATATCATGCCCTGGGTGCCTGCTTAGGCCCGTACACAACCTTCTTTAATATGCAGACATGAGACTCCTTCTCATGTATTTTGTGGTTTCTCTATGTACACTTCTTCTGGCTTCCAGAGAAAATGTCTCGTCATAATATTCTCCCTCTTGCTGGGATAATCCTCAGGCCACAAATCAAGCTTTGTACATCTCTATGTTGCCATCTTCAACATACTTGATCTTGTAGATCAACTTGGAAGTCACTACTGAATTCCCTTTTGGTCTCGGAACCACTTCTCCACATCATTCTTCATGATGGAATGATACTCCTCCATCATGACATCCTTCCATTCCTTCTTCTCAACAACTTCTTCAATGGTGGAAGGCTTTGAATCAATGATGTTGCTCATCAATGCCACATAGCTAGAAAACATGTGTGGTTTATGGAACTGAGGCAAAATCTATATCCCAGTCCTTCTAATTGGCTGCCTTCTCTGTCACTACAACAAGGTCTATTGAGACAAGGGAATCCTCCCAGGAGATCTCACATCTCCTAGAATCCTCTGAAGCTTCGATCTAACCTCCTCAACTCATGGCACCTGTTTGTCAGCCCTAGAAGACATCTCTCTCTCTTATCAAAATATGAGAAGGAATACTCTATGAATGAAAGTCTCTAAGCCACTGACTCTCTCTGAGATCAGGCTCACTCTGAATCTGCATGCTCCCTCTGAAGCTTGACTCCCTCTAAGTCTATACGACCTCCGAGCCAGCTGCTTCCACTGCATCTGTTGACTTCTTCTGAAGTCTAATCTCCTATGGACTATGCTGGGAGGTTTCTCCTCCCTACTGGATCCTAAGGGTTGACTCCCTCTGAAATCTAGCTCCTTCTGAGATGGTACTTGGTGGGGCCACCTGCCTCACCACTGGTGGAGTCATCTAATTCTCTTCATTTTATATCTTATTAATGCCATATATCAGAATGAGAACATGCTTGTTTATTGCATTGTTTCTAGGTAGGCCCCTCTGGCACTACTGACTCTTCTCAATGATCTGAAGAGTGGTCAAATTAACTGTACGATCATCTTTGGAGCAATTTTCTCCTCACAGTCAATCTCCATAAGAGATACTCTTCTTTGTCTTCTCCTTCACATGGGTGTGTACGTTCATGTACACAATTCTATGTCTTGGCTAGAGAATGTCTAAATAGTTTCCTCTTGCAATCGTCATCATAGATCCTTCTTAGAGCTATCACCTATGACCTGCCCGAAACAAGAGACAAACAAAATTTCCATGGTAACCTCCATGGAATGGTTAGTAATCAAGAACATCTCCTAGAGGAGATTAATTTCATCTTACAGACAAGTATATCATTAACAATGAGAATTTTCTTAATGATAATCATACAGACAATATTCAGGTGTACCTAAACATTTGATAGTAATATCAAATAATAAATTTGTAAAGACTGCTATCCTAGGTACAATACTTTCTTAAGCAACAACAATGTAAAATATCAAACTTGATATGCAAACTTGGAGTCTAGTGTTTCTGTCCTGCTTGAGTTTCCTTCTATCGCTCATATGAAAACACGATTGTCTAAAATAATTTTTTTTCATCCTTTGATGCGTTTGAGTGCTCTTTGGCATCTGTTGCATGTGCATGGTGTTTCTTCTTCTCCTTTTCATTTCTATCTAGACATTGAAAGGCATAATTTCCTAGCTTTTGGCAACTTTAGCATCTGATCTTTGACGCATCCTTCTTGTAATGAGGTCTCTTAGAATTCTTTAGGCTACCTTCTTCCCTTTTCTTTCTCTTCTTCACTTCAGCAACAAGTGCTTGATTTTCATCCTCATTAGTCTTTTGTGTCTTGGACATCAACCTAGATTCCTCTTGAGTGCAATCTGACCATAACTTGTCAAACTTGGGAAATCTCCTTCTTGCGCAAATTCCTTGGAAAAATGGGTCCCATGAGGGAGGGAATCCATTGAGTGTGGTGGTCACAATTTTAGCGTCTTCTACTAGATCTCCAATAACTGCTAACTGATCCTTGATCTGCGAGATATTCATACAATAGTTAACCATTGTTTCTGACTTGTTCATTGCCATGTTTTTGAGTTGATGCCTCAAAGTAATCTTTCGACTGGTATTCTTACTTTCATAAGGTCTGGTTAGGGAATCAAACATCTCCTTCGATGTCTTCAGTTCTGATACATTAGGTATCACGTGATCCTTGATTGAATTTGTCAAGATCCTCTTGACCTTAAACTCATTCTTCTTGAACTTCACTTTTTCTTTTTCATCTTCAGGTTCTGGAATATCTTAAATTACATGATTTAATAGATAATTCTCTTCTAGAATGAGGAGAACTATGTGCTTCCAAGATCTGAAGTTATCTGCTCCATCCAATTTGTCTTCTACTCTCATATTGGTAGACATTTTTCGCTGGTAGAAACCCTAGCCCTTGAAAAACTCAATTCTTCAAACTTCACCAAATTGTACGTTTATGGTTTCAGGGAGTGTGCTAGAGTAGGGTGCACTGCTCTATACAATAATTATCCCCAACATCCTTGGGAAAGTGATCAACGATCTTGACAAGGTATTGCAGCTGCAAGGTGCTACACGTGTCGCTATATCGATCTTCCTTCCAACGGTTAAACTGTTCTGAAGGTAACCAAATCTAATACCATGTTGGATTTTCCTTATTTACAGAGCATTAGTGTTACTAGTGTTCTTTTACTTCATTACCATTAACATATATATCATGCACTGAGTAGTAGTAACATAAACAAGAGATAAAAAAGAACACAAGAGATTTATCCCGGGAAAACCCCAAATGGGGGAAAAACCCAATAACCTTTCTTAGATAGATTTCGTTCAAAAAGAAAGTCCAATAATATAAACCATAGAACACGTGTTAGCTTAACCAGAAATACCACCCTAGCTGACACCATACAAAGGTAGCACACCTCCTCAAGGATTAGCTCACAAGAGAGAGATACCAAAAGACTGAGCAATAATAAACTGTGCAACTGTAGCTACTGCATCACCTCCAAACTTGCGCCTTGCTTCTGTGTAGCTAGGAAAGTGTGAGTGAGTGAACAAATGAGATAAGATCCTTATTTATAGTCTTCTTGTCCTTTTAGTTGGGCCGACTTCTCTTCCGGGAATGTGTCTTTTCATTATACTTTATTCTTCTGGGTTGACTTCTTTTCTAGGGTATTTCAACATCTGTCCAATGGATCTCTCACTTCCAAAATATTCTCCGCATCTAAGAAAGGTCATATTGGAGGGAAATATCCTCCCGTAGCTACCAAAACATCAATAATGACAACCTTCATTTGCTGAATTTAAATTGTAGAGTCTGATTGTTAAAGGGTGGAGTTGCAAGAAACCCTTGAGGTCTAAGTCAGTTTCTAAATGGATCGAATTGATAAACTGTTAGAGTTACTGAATAGTCTAATACTCTCTTATGTGGAAAATATAGTCACAACTGACATAGCAACTCTCACTGATGTTCTAATATGTTTACAAGATTCACATGATGAAATTGAATTTCTCCAGCTTGAATCACTACTCCAACAAGAAGAAATACAACAAAATAATCATCATTCTAAACTAGTCCTTGTTCATAACAATTCTCTTTTTGAATTTGAGAATGATTCCTATCAACAACCAACACATGATCAAGTCAGTGACACACTTTCACTTTTCAAGACCATAATTAGACCCTGGGAAGAAATCATCAACAACAAGCACAAAATAGGTCTTGGATACAAAATGGAAGTGACCTATCACATTCCAAATTATACCAATCCAATCCAGTTCCAAAGTGTTGGATTCCTTCAAGAGAGTTCATATTCACCTGCTCCAGTTCAAGAACAGATTCCTAAATGCCAACATTGTCATCAAGTTGGACACATGGAAGATAAGTGTTTTGATCTTCAACTTTGTGAGAATTGTGGAAAACACAATCATTCTTCAGACGAATGTTCTAAATGCAAGAAATCTACAAGAGAAAAAAACCACTATGGATGGATGACTTCTTGGAAATGGTCATCAATAGTCAAGAAGATATATCAATCATACTAACAAATTCATTCTCCAGTATTGACACATCTTGCAGTGGAAGGATTTTCATCTTCTCACCTTGTCCCTGACATGGCAGAATAACATCAACGATTGACAGTCAAGATTCAAGTTTTGAATTTCTATCAATCGAGAAGTAACAAACAAGAATGATTTGGTTTGTGGTCATCCAAAACCACCAGATTGGTTTGTGGTTTTCTTTAAACCACCACTTAGTAGAAGATTTACAACTTATGCTAGACAACAATTTGTGGTTTTCCTTAAATCTCTATTTAGTAGAAGACTTCAACTTCTTCTAGAGAACAATTTATGATAATCTTTAAACCAACATTCGAGAGCACTTCCAATTAGTCGAAGACATGAAATTCTAGCTTCTAGGTAACTTAGGAAATCTTCCAGGAACCAATGATCCTTAGAGCCAAGTTCCAAATTTTGTGGCCATCCGTAAACCACCAGATTGGTTTGTGGTCTTCCTTAAACTGCCATCACCATTTAGTAGAAGACATCAACTTATGCTATCCTTTTGGTTTGTGTTTATCCCAAAACCACCAGATTCATAGAGCACATTCAACCATCAACATCTGTCCACTTCAATATTTCATCTCTCTTCTTGGAGTCACATACACCCCTTCAGATTAAAGGGGGGAATGTTGGAAACATAATCCATAAGGGTTATGATATTATTGTATTATCCACTTGATACTGGATATGAAAAGACACAAGTGAATATGAAAAATCATTGGGATTCCAAGAGACCTATTGGAAGACGAATCCAAAGGTCAAGATAATGAATTTATAAATATATCATATCAATGAGAAATACAATCCACGCTTATTTCTGTTTTCACATTATAGCAATAACCATTGATCCCATTGATATTGTAGTTAGGAGGAAAAGCACTGCAAATATGCTTCCAAGAACTTGTTGACAACTTCGGTTTGACCATGAGTTTAGGGATGATAGGCAGTGCTGAGATGAAATTGGGTGCCTTGGAGACTGAATAATTCATTCCATAAGTTTCTTGTGAACGTTGGATCATGGTCGAAAACTATAGTGGGACATTCCATGGATTTTGAAGATACTATCCATAAAAACTCGAGCCACTGTGGAGGCTTTGAATGGGTGTTGGAGGGAAAAAAAAAGGAGCATATTTGGAAAGACGATCGACCACAACCATGATGACTGATTTATTTCCCGATTTGGGTAAGTCAACAATGAAGTCCATAGAGATATCTGTCCATATAGTAGGTGGAATAGGGAGGGGTTTTAGTGTGCCTAGAGTTTTGATTGTTTCTCCCTTGTTGCATTGAAAAGTGTCACATTCGACCATAAAAGTGAGGATGCCCTGCTTCATGTCTTCCTAGAAAAATGAACGTTTGATTCGTTCATATGTATTTTGAAAGTCAGAATGCCCTGTGTTGGTGAAGCATGAAGTTTAGAGAGCACAATGGATTTAAAGTGGGACTATTTTCTCAAATACATGCGACCTTTATAACGAAGCTCCTCATTTTTCCAAGAGTATCCTAAAAATGCATGAGGGTCTTGTTGCAATTGTTGAATCAAAATATAAATTTTGGGGTATTGGAACCATTCTTGGTGAATGGCCTTTAACCAATCAACTACAATGAAGGAGAGTGAAAAGAGGGACCCTTCTTCATATTTCCTGGAAAGAGAATCAACAACCACATTATCTCTTCCCTTCCTGTAAATGATCTCATAATCATAACCAATGGTCAACCACTTATGTTGCTTAGGGGATGAAATTCTTTGTTCCAAAAAATATTTCAGGCTATGATGATCAATTTTAATTTGGAAGCATTGGCCAAGAAAGTAAGGACGCCAGAGATCCACTAAATGCAAAATAGCCAACATTTCATTTTCATAGGTGGATTTTCCCGAGTGTCTCTCAGAAATTTGTTTGCTAGAGAAGGCGAAAGGTAAGCCTTCCTACCTTAGAACTGCCACGATGCCTTTCCCAGAAGCGTCACATTCCAAAACAAAGGTATTTTTGAAGTTGAGCAGTGCCATAATGGGAGTCGTACACATAGCGTCTTTAAAATCTTGGAATGATTGATCAATGGACGTATTCCAACTGAAAGCATTCTTTTTAAGGAGAGCAATGAGTGGGGCTGCAATTTTTCCATAATTATGAACAATTTTCTATAATAGCCAGTTAAACCCAAGAAACCAATTTTTTTTTCAAGAGTTTTAGGGAAGGGCCAATCCTTCATAGCTTATATTCTTAGGATCCACATATGAACCATCCTTACCAACAACATGGCCTAGGTACTCTTCTTCAAAAGCTCCAAAGCCAAATTTATGTTGTTTGAGAAAGAGTTGATGTTGAAACAACAAGTGTAAGACTTGATCCACATGGGAAAGATGGGCTTGCCAATTTTTACTATAAATGAGGATATACACAACTACATTTGTACCCAAAATCCGACGGCTAATTTGTCTGAAATTCAACAGTTATGCATCTAAAATTCAACGAAAGTATTTTTGTTTAAGCGTTAGTGGGATGTCGTCGGTTAATCGAATCACAATAGAAACACTCAATTATCCAACTTACGTAGTCGTCGGATCAGTGGCTGCGCCATCGATCATGTTGTCCCTATAGATGTCGGGTATTCGACTTCCACAATCGTCGGATTAGTGGCTAGGTCATCGATCATCCTATCCCTATAGTTGTCAATGATCTGACATCCACAACCGTTGGATCAATGGCTGCACCGTCGATCATGTTTTCCCTATAATGGTTGGTTATTTGACTTCCACAACCATCAAATTAGTGGATATGACGTTGATAATCCTTCCCCATAGGCATTGGATATCTGAGTCCATAGGGGCCTATGGCGGGCCCATCAGACACAAACTTCATGGAGTCAGATCATCCTGTCACTGGTCCCGTCGGATATTCGACGACACTGTATTGTTTTTAAAAGAAAATTAAAACACTGGATGCCAAGATTGGCCATGTGGTCTGTTTCCGATTCACACACACACACTCTCTCTCTCTATATATTCATTCTACTAGGTAATAGTGGATTACAAAAGTCTAGGTTTAATACTTTTGCAATAGTGACTAGTGTTAGTCAGATTGTGGACCAAAATTTAGATAAGGATTCACATATAATGTGTTCAACATTTTTGGAT
The DNA here is from genome assembly GCA_032191745.1 of Picea mariana. NCBI lineage: Eukaryota > Viridiplantae > Streptophyta > Pinopsida > Pinales > Pinaceae > Picea > Picea mariana. Next base: position 15,220 of record JASDQU010219064.1, read on the forward strand.
AGAAAAATGGTTCCTATCATACTATTTCCTTCAAATATGTCCTAAGCTTCACTTCTAAAAAAGGTTAACAATGACATGGTTATGTTGGGCCTTCCTTTAGTTGCAATCCTATTTCAATGAAATAATGAGAAATCAATTTCTAGATGTTGTGATAAAAAATAAGAACTTCTTTGTAAGTTGCAATGATTATGTCTCAATCACCAACAAACCTAGGGCCACCACTAATACAGTTGAAGTAGAACATTTTTGGAAATTAAAACTACTCATCATAACTACATTGCAAGTTGTTGCAAATTCCCATAAATTGAATGTAGAGAATCATCCTAGCACTTACTTTAGAATTGCACATGATAAGATGGAAAATGAAAAGATTTTATACCATGGTTGGGAGAGAAGGAAAAGTTTGTTATTCTTTTAGGTAAGTAAGGATATCTTGCACTGTAACCACTATCCCCTAACTTTTATAATTGGAGTGTTGAAGAGAAAAAATATTGTAGAGTACATCTGGCGTGTAGTGATTGTGAAGGCTTAAGGTTTCACAACTTGGCATATTCCGATATAGACATGTGATGGAACCCTTGGGGGAGGGTTGGCCCCCCTTATTACAAATCAATTCTCAATGGCAAATTTCTAGGGTTTTGGCCTATGGAGACCAATGGTAGCCAACTAAATAATAAATTACAATATTAACAATGAACAAAAAGCTTTAAAAAAAAAAATTATACACATAAAAGTGATCTACATCACATAAAATTAGCGTTGTACATGATAATCTAGTTTATAATATATAACAAACAACATAAAAACCAAAATATAGAAATCACGTATTAGGGAAATAAAAGTTATCAAAGAAATTTGATTTGTTTTACCCTTGAGAAACTCCTTTGCTTCCTTCCTTCAAATCTCCTTTATTTGTTCCTTTTGACTTTCCCTTTCTAAGTTTTCCCTTTTGTGAAGGTTTTTCTAGTGACACCTTAACTTTCACATGTATGACAACCAAAATATTAAACAAGTTCCAACTGAAATTGCAAAAATCTCCATATGTTGCTTAGTAATTTTTCTTAGAGCAAGGGAAATAATAATAGMAAACCTTTGAATCTCCATCAATCARTTCATCATCCTTMTTGAATGCCTCGATACATGCAACAACATCTTGAACACATGAGATATACATATACAATCAAYATAAGATTCAACATTTACAAACAACACATGCAACTTCATTTTCATGCTCCAAATCAAGTTATAATTTGAAGAAATACCAAGGAAGCAAGATTGAAGGGAGAAATCCACCATCCACYAKCAACCYCATATTCCACATCCATCAGTSTAATATATCATTTTTATCCTTATATAKATTCATACAAGAAGCTACAAAAGTATACACCTATAGGCATGCAAAGCCTCGATGACCTATAGGGAGCTCTAGGAGACATATTCATCCTAAAGGTCACATATTGTCCAAATCAAGAAAATGGGTTTACTACAAGAGATAACACAACTCAATATTCCAATTCCACATTGTTATGCTCACAAAGAATATGGATTCAATAGACAAAATATGGTTATTGGATAGAGACACTGTATGAACAAAGGATTCATGAGATTTAAAATATAAATGGAGAATGAAACCAAGCTGAAAAAATGCAATGACCACACTAAATTCTCTAAACCCTAACTTCCCTTGAGGTGTTGTTCCCTTCTCTCACTAAGCTAACATTGAAATTGTCATTTCAAATAACCTATTGCGAGGAGTGCTTCATTTTCATGGCACCCTTGAACAATATTTTTTCTTGTTTCTTCATTTAACAAATTCCCAACAACCTCATCCAATTTCATTTTATCATTGCCTCCACCTAGTAACACTTACCATATTATAAATTGTAAATTTGGAAAGTTAAATGGTAGAGTGATGCATCGGTCTTCCAGAATCCAATTCAACACTATGGTGCAAATCCTATCATTCCATCTACACCTTCAAGATGAACAATGAATTCTAAGGTTTATTCAACAATGTATGTTTATCAAGTAAGTTTCCCTTTGAGGTAGATTTCCACTGCTTTAAAGAAATGATAGAACTTGTTAGCACTATATAAATTGCCTTGGCTGAGGAGGAAAATCACAGAGGTAACCTCAAACCAAGCTTTAGGACTGGAAGCTATCCCTTCTGTTGGAACATATATAATCTTAAACTTTGAGCTTGACATTATCCACTTCATGAAAATATAATCTTTCCCAAAGTGGTAACTCAGAAATTAACTTTCAAAATTTAAATCAAATTCATTTCTGGTTAATTGGTAATAAAACACACATGATATCCATCATTGATAAAGTTTCCCCGTTTGATCGAACGATCCTATTTTTCCCAAAGTTTTGGAGCCACTTGATTGTTAAAGAGTCAAATCACTAAAGATCGCTCCAAAGCTTCACGCTTCAGACGTTTTGAGAAGTCTTAACGATAAAGGACCCGAAACCTTTAAAGGACATGAGTCATAGTTCACATGTGTTAAAGGACATGAGTCATAGTTCACATGTGTCTTTTACAGTCTCCCCTAAGTTGACACGCGGCACCCTTTTTTGATATTTTCGTTTGAAGATTCATACGATTCTAAGAAACATGTGGCACCCCTTGATCTTGACACGTCATCAAAAATGATGTCATCTCTGATACATCACTATGGGAGGAGACTCTTCTGAAATATAACAAAGAGCTAATTCGCAAATCCACTA
>JASDQU010219065.1:7057-17998 GCA_032191745.1 Picea mariana
TTAAAGTAATTATAAAATACTTGAAACTTGTATTAATGCATTACTTGTGCATAGCCAATATGTAAGCTGAAGTTGTGAAACCTTGGTTTATGCAAAAATGTTGCATGTAAATCATGTTATATAAACTTATGTTTGTCAACAAGGTCGATCCATAATCGCCCAAGTTGAAAATTAATGTTAAATTGGATGAGTCTTTGGGTAAGCTATATCTTTGTATTTCTATGAAATACAAATTAGAGAATTCCCAACGAGAACATGGTTTGTTAGAAAAATTGGCAATATTTATTCCAAAGGCATGTATATAGGGATAGATTTTTCCAAAAACTTGTCAACCTCTCAAAACATGTCATCCAATACAGTTGGTTTCACAATTTCTCTTTCCATGTCACATGTCCCATGCCCCCTTTGTTATCTATTGGGATTCGACCCCCCATGTTCTCAACCTAAGTGGCTCTGTTGGTATTCCTCCACCCGTCTCTCACTACTTTCATGGTGCTCTATTGTTATATACTCAGTCTCAAAAGAAGGCTCATCCCCTCCTCCATCTACTTCCATAGATCTCACACTCTTATCTTGGGATGTAGATCACCATTGTCGACAATATTTGTGTCATCCAAACCATGTGTTTTGAGAAACTCAACTGTCATTCTAACACCAGTTCGAATTTATGTTATCAGTGTGGAGGACCTCATACACAGTTTTCCCTTTGATCTGTTCTACACAAAAAGGTTAGTAGGATCGACGTTGCATCTTCCATTTATTGTCTCCTTCCGCAAATCAAAACTTCCATTTTTCTTGGCTCTTCTCTTTGACAATTTTCCACGAGCCCGGCCTGATTGTGGTCAACATTGGTTGAGACATCCTTGCCACTACGTTTCCAGGGGCTTGCTGACCTCTTTTCTTGTTAAGGATGAGAAATGACCTCATAAGGTATTCTTATGGGAATTTAAAGATGCCTTCTTCCTTTTTAAAGAGGTGCTCCTCTATTTCTCACTTATATAATAATTATGTCAAAACTTATGGATAAATGGATTTATCATTCACACGGCTAATGCATGATAGTGAAATAGGCAAAGAAAGAACAATAGTTTATACTCTTATACCATATCCATTTTCATATCATGGCAAGACATGACAATATATCTGAAGCAAAACAAACAAAACAAAGAGTACAAACATGGTCCTTTTTAGATAACTTTAAATGACTTAACAACATTCATATCATAAGGATGTAAAGAAAACTCATTCTCGAGATTCCATGCTTAAATAGAAGTTTGAAACCACAAAATTTAAGAGCCCAAAGATAGCTCTCTATGGGATTTCAAAAAATAAGTATAAATTGAGTGTTCAATATAAAAAAAAAAGTGTGCAACAAATCAACACTACATGATATTTGTGATATTTAACAAAGAATAGGAAATGTGTTCACCCTAGTGGGATGGGATGGGGCTCCCATGGACCATATTCAAGTAAAGGTAACCTAGAAGACAAAAAAGAAGCAGTCTGAAATCGATCTTGTAAACAAAAATATTTGAATGACGAGATTGGGTGAGGGAAATGCTTCAGACAATGCTTGTACTCACAAAAATGAAAGCAGGGAATGGTGCCTTTTTTTCTTCTTTCTAATTCTTTAAATAAGAGGGAGAATGTCAACCTGTATTGTTATAACAAATTATTTTCTCTTCAAGATTACAGTGGATTAGTAATTTCCTTGAATGTACCATTCAACCAATCTTGAATATATTCACGTAACAGTGTTACGAATATGTCTTGTTTCACCCCAATTCTGAACAACTCGTCCTCAATGTTCTTCAACATATCATGATGTTGTTGTGTTATGGATGATTGATCTCCATTCTCGTTCAAAAAACTAACCAACCATCATTCGAGTTATTCTTCTAGAAAGTTTGTGAGGTCATCAATTTTTTTTCCCCATGCGACCCTCAGTACACTCAGTTCAGCTTCCACTTGATCCTTATTTAACAACATTGGGTCCCTTATCAAGAGGGGACCTTCTAGGTCCTTACTAATATCAAGAGTTTTTAAAAACAATGCACTCTTTCTTTCCATTAGAGAATCACAAGTGGCACTCAATTGTCAGAGAGTATCTATTCTCCCAATCCAACTAGCATGCATTTGCTTTAAACTAATTTTAGAAGGAAGGTCATGATTTTTCCTTATAAGATCGGCCATGTTGGATATTCTCACCATGAATGTGCTTACTGCGTTATTATAGAAATACTCTTCGTTCCACGGATACTCTTGTAGATATTCCTTAAGAGCGTGAATCCTTCTGGCTATGACACTGGCTTCAACAACGATATCTCAAGCTTCCCACATAATGTCAAGTCTTTTATCAATGTTTTCAGCCACATATCTCCTAATTCCCATGAGAAATTGTGCAGCTTTGGTGACTTTGGAGTTTGATCCGTCCATTTCTTCAGGGACTTCTTAGGGGACTATCATAGCTAAGGGATCTACAAATAATGGCTTTGGGGTAAGGGAGCTTTGAGTTCCCTTACCCTCTTTTTCAATATCTCATTCTCTATCTCATGCTCTGTTATCTAGTGACCTAAAGCCTCACCCATAGCCTGATGAAACTTGAGAATCCCTAAAGGATTCAAGCCTTTGACTTCAATTTCATAGCTCCATTTTTTCGTCATTATTTTATCCTTCATATTAACTCTTTCGATATGAAGCTTCTTAGATTGTTTGTTGTATTTGGCATGATGAAGAGTCGGATACTCTTCCTCAAAAATAGTTGGCCCCTCACGGACCAACTCCTCTACTATCAACTTACTATCTATTATTTGCATTGCAGCCCATGCAGGCATGTTATTGATTTCATCAACTTCCATATCAGTCATGTTCAATTCTAAATCATTGGGGTCTAGAGAAACACCTCCATTTAGGTTCCTTTTTATTTTGGAAACAGGATTAACCGTATGTGTTGCCTCCAATTGGTATCGAGGGGGTTCGCCACCATCTCCATCACCCGCACATCCCTCATTACTATGTTTTCTGCTAACATTAATATTATGACTCTTGTGGCATGAAGAGGGGATCTTATGTGGGTGATGCACTATGCCACCCTTGGCACTGGTTGTGGATTTTCCCCTTTGTCTATGTTGTGGTTGCTTGTTTCCTTCCGGGGGAGAGATCTCTATTGGACCAACATTTGAACTTTCCCTAGTATGTGCATCTTCATGGGTGGCGTGTTTATTCTTTTTGGGAGTAATTTTTCTTAGGGTAGTTATCACCTTGGCCTCAACATGCAAGTCTTCATTCTCATTGCCTCCTTCTAAAATTTCTTGCACCATGTCAAAAACTGAGTAACCGATTGATACCATATGAGCCATGAAAATACCTTCTGGATCAAATACATTGGGGCATTCTACTTCTTTCATATTAAAGGATTCGAAGAATCCTGCCATCTCGGTCAAACTAGATGATTTTTTTACTGTGATACTAGCAATTTTGAATGGCATGGGAATAAATTGCCACTTTCTCTTCCTATCAAAGAACAAGGACAATGCCTTGTATTGTCTACACAACTAATACACCAAAAATATATCACACACAAATTGAGGAAGAAGCAGGGGTTTATCTTTGAAGCCAATGAGTCTTATTTATGTGAGTTACTCTTAAAATACACACACTCGTCCCCCCCTAAGAAAATATATGGCCACTTATGTCACCTTGGTCGGCTTAATCCATGNTCCAAAAGACGAACATGGACGTGACATGGCCAAGAGGACAAGATTTCCTCAATATATGTTCAAACAATAGGGTTTTGTTAATTGTTTGTTATGATCTTGAGCAATCTTAGCGATATTGTGAGGATAGATCAGATCTGGAATAATCTTATCATTTTTTTATTCACTTTTATAAATATATCATGTAGGAAAGAGTTAGGAGAGGCCTGACACAACGTAAATCGGGCCGAGAGGGTGGTTAGGCCTAGAGAGTCTGTGTGTGTGTAATCAAGCTCAATCTTAATATAATTCTAATATAATTCTAATGTACTTATGTGCATCTTTGATATTGTATATGTTAATGTGTGTTCTTAAACCTTTTTAAATCCATGAGTTGAATGTGCATGAGTGAAGAGTAGGAGTGTGGATATGGTGCTCAGCAGAGTGGTTAGTGCTTATCGAAACTTATCAGTCAGAGCAGTCCCAGCACATCAAAGTGGCATGGAGTCCAACCATCAAAGAGGCATGGGATAAACCATCGAAGTGGTCACATTTCATTGAAGTCCAACAACGATACTCTAATAGAGGAGAAGTCTGACGAGAGAGTCTGATGGACTATGGGGATAAAGAAAATTTCGATGACCAGAAGTAGTCTGATGCCCTAGCACTTGGTCCTAGCCCGTGGTCCTGTGAAGAATTAAGAGTTTATATGTTATCATTTGGTTGTTAATTCCTAGCACTTGTTCTTATGGTGAAAAAATAAGATGAAGTTCCTATGAACTTCATAAGACGATGTTGAGTTGAAGACTCCAAGATGTGATCCAGGGTACAGGAGGGACAAAATCTTGCAGCACTTGATTTCATTAAGTGATGTGTCATAAGAGGATTGTTGAGTGATATTGCTGCATGAACGAATGTTTATTCCACGTGTCGGCCAAATAACCTACAAGTCCAAGGATCAAACCTATTTCGAATTTGATCTTCGTGACACCTAGATTTGGTCTATCATCAAACATGTTTTTTCACTTCTTAACGAAGGAATCTTGGATTTGATAAAAATAAAATGGGGCCTTGTGCTTCCATAGTGTGGGATACCAAAATTCAATTGGATCTTCCTCAAAATTGGCATTTCCCCTTGGGGGCATGCCCTCAAATGTATTACAGTAAGCAAGAGAAAGAACCAAGTAAGATGTCATGTAGAGCCTCTTAGTCTGAATGAAACTAGACAGTTGGTGTGAAATCTCGTTTGAGATAACTTGGGCCCAATCGAGGATGATGCCTACATTTACTAAGTGAAGGAGTACATATAGAACATACCTAGGAACATATGATGTTGAGTCTTGACCCACCTGTCATGTGAAAATCTAGTCAAATTCTTTAAACGGCTGAGCCAACATGGATGTGTTGATTTCACTGATGTTCGAGGATCCCACTAGAGGTTGAACCAAAAATTCCTTGAGAAAACTCATGCCACCACCTTGAGCATCCAAAAAGGAATCTACTTCAGGAAGCTTTGGGACTCTATCTGGTGTCAAGAGGCATAACATCCTTTTTAAAGTATTTGGTGTTAAAGGGACATGTGTTCTTCCACTTTCCTTAACATCAATGAGTTGATGTTTTGAATCAAATATCTTAGCACACCAAGTGACCAATTCTTTGAAATCAAATGCCTCATACACACATCTGGATTTCACTATCCTTAACACACAGACTTTGTTTTTGAGCTTGTCCTCCTGGAAAAAATCAAAAGACCACTTATATTTTATACACCATTGAAAATCCCTACTTTCACAAGCCAATGAATTCACTATGTCTCCACAAAATGGTTTTCTCTTCTTCTTGTTCACCATCTTTTTCCACTTTCAATGCACTTGGGTGAGTGTGAGAATTACGTGTATAACTTTGATTTCATGTTTGATAGGTACCCTTTAATCACAAATGAGGGGCCAATTCATTGTTCAAATTTGCCCCTTCATATGTTTGGTGCATGTCGCTCATTAAATGGCAACTGTCATTTGCGTACATGAGGATCAAGGGAAATGTGTGAGAATTAATCTTCGTTATTAACTACAGTCGTTCTCATCATATGGGTGTTGTGCGATGGATATGTCGAGACTACCTCGGGAAAACCAATCGTACCATACATGGAAAGTGGATTACGTGGCATGGATCAAGAGTATGACGTGGAATGTGGGTTGCAGGAAGAAGGATGATGCAGGAAGGCAGGTGCATCGAGGTCATGCTTCCACATGAGCTATCGAGGGACTTAAAGAAAAAATTAAGTATAGAATGCGAGAATGTGAGTTGCAGGGTGCGGGAATGCGAGATTGTGGGCTTGTGAGAATGTGGGTTGAGGGAATGCGGGTTGTGGGGATGCAGGTTGCAAGATTTATGAGGATTCCACTCCCTACATCTGCATAATAGATTTATGTGTGAAGCGGCATGTAGGATGTGGGGATTTTGACAAAGGTATTACCACCCCACATCTTCACTAATAAAGGGTTAGGAAAAGGGGACCCGCAAAGGAAAACATACATAGGTAGAAGAAGGTAAAAGGTATCAAGAGGGCTCCATTTCTCATTTCCCATTTCTATATTGCCCCATTTCTTGATACGTGTGCAATACTATTATGTCAATTATACAACATATTTGTGTTCACAAAATCCAAGTGTTCTACAATGTACGTTATTGAAATAAGCTAATCATTTGGTAAAGACAAAAATTTTGGTTATATGCATTTCAGATATGAAATTTGATATATAGTGGACGCATATTCTTGAGAAATTTTAAATTAATTTAATTTATTATAATTTCAATTAAAATTCGACATAGAAAATAACTTTAACCTCGTGTCTAATCAAATTTTGACGATCAAATTTCAACACATCGATAATAAATTCGAAAATGAAATGATAAATTTTCTTATAGTTGTTGACCAAATTTATATAATTATTAATGGATAAATTTGAAAATGAAATGAAAAATTCATATCCTAATTGTTTTATTGTTAAGAGTCTTTCATTTTTCTTTTACAAATTTCTAATAATTTCTAATTAATTGTTAAGTCATCATTCAAGTAAAATGAAAAAAGAAAATTTTAACTACAGTATTTGAAACTTTTATTAAAATGAGATATTGAAATCTCTACATTAGTGTATACTTTTATTAAGATGAGATTGAAATCTCTACATTAGTGTATATTACAATCATGTTGTTTGTTTGGAAGGAGCAAACCATATATAAGGGGCGTAATAGAGCTAGGTTCAAAATGTTATAATATAAGGGATATAATAGAGCTAGGTTCTAAATGTTATAATTTTTTCAAAGATAGTTGGCTTTAATTTTTATATCATTTTTTTGGAAGTGCGTGTGCACATGAATACCAAAGATTTTTCGGAGAATTTTCATGTGTCTTTTTGCTAATGTATTAAATGAAAACATTTCATATTTGTGATTGAAAAAGTATGTGAAATGTTGTTTTATTTCTTATATAATTATTATTAATAGAATAATATAAGTATAATAATATATAAAAAAAAAAAATGGATTTTTAATAGAGTTAGTTAATATGGAAAAATTTTTAATTAAAAATTTTAATTTTAATTTTTTTTTTTTATTTCAATTTTATAAAAATAAAATTTTATAATAAAAAAAATCTATAATCACATACATATATAAATTATTAAAAACAAATAATTTTTTTATAAAATTTTTGAAAACAAAAAGTATTGATCCATTTATTAACATACTTTTTTTTTTACACTTGGATGGGATGCCAACCGTTAGGGCAAAACACACCCACGTGGAGCCTTAAGCTGCCAATGCATCAACTTTTAGACTGTCGTCAATTTTGGAGCAGGGTGAAGCATACTAGTTAGTGGGAGATGATGTAAACTCGGGTCATAGGAGATACGGGTCGACCTGTGCGAGGATAGAAACATGAGGAAGGTAGGAACTATGATACCAGTCGAATACTAGGAAAGTATAAAGATTCTAATTAGGAGTAGCGGGGACGTAACTGCATGAGGACGAAGGAAAAGGCTTGTTATTCATGGCAGAAAGAGGTGGAGGGGTGATGCTTTGGGGGTGACAACAAAGCCTCAAATTAGAATGGTGGATTTAAATATGAAAGACATGTAGGACTTGGCGTATGGGATGCATCTCCATGCATAGAAATTTTGGGAAAACTTTGGGTAGTGGTAGTCGAGCAATGATAGGAAGGGACGGACTCAGAGGGGATCTGCCACCTTGGGTTTCTCCATCATCCCCAGTTGCAGTTGCAATTCACAGCAAAAGTTGGCAAGGGGCTAAGTGGGATTCATATCAAGCGCTAGCACTAGTAGACGATATTGGTGATTGTTGGGGTTTGAAGATAATCTCGGGTCTATGCAACATGAGGCGACTATTTTCTGGATCATAAGTACGATGACCAAGCATTACACAAAGGGCGATCGAGGGAAAAATAAGAGGGTGTGTGGGGTGATTGGGTCACCCTCATTGTCTGGTCTGGTGGCTCGAACCAGAGCAGTACAAGCAACATGGGAGGTGGGGACCCATTTTCACAACCTCTACATGGATTCTGAGAAGCAGCAAGCTACCAAAGTGAAAGAGGTTGTGTGAAAGAAGCGAAGAGCAATCTCGACTCCTAAAATTATAGAAGAGGTGAAGGATTGGTTTCCTGATCCAGTCCACTCGCACACTCGGGATACTAAATATTTCAAGCTAGTTGAAACATACTAGATGGTGAAAGCTATGGTGGGATAGGCATTAGAGAAGCAACAAGAGGAGAACATGGCCACCCTGCATGCCATTAGCATTTGTGAGGGGAAGTTCGAGCTCCTGTGCAAAGTGAAATTCAAGGTCAATTTCAAAGTTCATCTTGAGGGGGACTCAGGAGTGTCGGAAAACCAACCAGAGGGAACCTCTCGCTCTATGGGGACCAAGGAGAAGTCAATCATAGTGGATGAAGAGTAGTCAGCTCCAAGGTCTGACTAGAAGGATGCTAAGGAAAAGGAGCCTCTCAGTCATGTAGTTGGTTTACGGGATTGAGGCATGAGTCATGTTTTTCTTTGATTTTGATAACTTTACAGTCATGTTGGAACTATTTAGCTATATCTCTAGTTTGAATTATTATATGTCTATGTTTGAAGAAATCCCAAACACTCTCAGACTAAGTAGTGTAATAGTAGTTATATCAATGGTAGCAACTAATAATCTAAATATTGGATGAGGGGTCTGGTTTCCTACATGGCATCCCCCCCCAGTGATATGCTTGTATATTTTTTATTGAGCAAAATAGAAAATATTATACATTTTTTGTTATGACCCAATGGGGGCATATATGGGGTTAAATGTGTATAATATGACCCCAAGGGCGGGGAATATATGGGGCTAATTGTACATGTAATGTGTAAATATATATGTAACAAGGTCGGCATAATAGTAAAGGGGCCTCATGTGTAGGTGTGAATAGGTATATATAGAGATCAGTATTCATTATTGTGGACATGTGAATTGTGATGTATAAAGGTATTTGGTTATGTGGAGGAGGTTCTCCTATTCTTTAAGGAGTTATTGTGTAACTTATCTATATTGAAGTTTTTCTCCATGCTCACATTGTTATACATGGTGTGTAATTCTATTTTATTCTGATAATTTAAGCATTTGGATCAATACATTTGGTATCAGAGCATCGATCTTAGGGTTTTGTTGCCTCAAGCAAGTCATCTTGAAATTTTCGCCATAATTTTTTTTCGGGGCCACCTCAGAAAGTGAAACTTGGAGATTGTTTATAAGACATATCAGGGTACCTTAGTATGAATTTCATCTTATGGGTCATTGTACTTTCGAAGGTACGCCCTGTGGAAGATAGGGTTTATGGCTAGTCCTATAACTAGCCTCAAACACGTGTTCTGGGTAAAAAAGTTATATCTTTTTCATAGTGGATCCAAGTTATGTGAGACCAATGGAATTGGAAAGAGGACAGGATGTTGTATTTTGGATGTGAATTTCATAATTTGATATCAAATATTGGATGTGTGGCATTTTGTGCAAGTTAGCTCTCTTGGAAATGCCAAAAATTAGAAAGGTTTGGGAAAGTTACCCTAAATTTCACTTGGCACATCTAATTCTGGTCAGACCTATGGAATTTCAAAGAAGACATTTTAGAGTATTGCAAGTGGAAATTTCATACTCATAGGGGGTGAAATTTCATAAATACATCATAAGGAAGGTTGGCCAGAAGGACAGACACCAAATCAGAGTTTCAAAGGTATGTTTACTTAAAACTATCATGACTTTTCATTGGGATGTCTGATTGAGCTTATTCAAAAACAATTGGGAAGGAGAAACAAAGAATATTATATTGGAGCAAGGAATACTAAATTTAATATTAGTCGATTAAAATTACTGTATGCAATGTTTAAATTTAAGAAGAAACTAAATTTTGGTACACTTAAAAGGTGAATTGATAAATGCATTGTTTTTTCTACGACTACTTTGAGTTCCTATCATATGCAACGTTTAAAATTGTTCTATATACAAGGTTCAAATCTCTCATATGTACTACATGCAGTCTGTACCCACCTATAGATCACTAAAAAATGAAATTACAAATAGAAAAAATATTCAATATCGGGTGGAATCACGAAGGTGGGTTACACTTTCGTGACAATCTGGTCTCCAAAATTTCGGAAAACCAACTTTCGGCCGAACTAAATATATTTTTCGGCCGAAACATATATTTTTCGGCCGAACTATTGCTCGGCCGAAAACATAAACGTCAAATCGAACGGACCCATAACCGGGCCCTCAATTTGCGTGAAGAAATTTGGTCGGTCGGATATTTTTTTTCCGTCATTGTTTTTTCGGCTGAACAATCTTTCGGTCGAAAGATTGTTCGGCCGAATAATCTTTCGGCCGAAAAAGAGTTCGGCCGAAAGTTGGTTTATATAATTTCCACACATCGATTGTCATTGTTTCGAAATTTTTTTGTTTGTGGGCTCTGTTGGCGCCGAAGTGGCCGAAGTCGAGAGCAGAGAACGCCGAGGGAGCTGTGGACGCAGAGAACGTCGAGGACGCCGAGGTCGTGGGAGCTGTGGACGCCGAGGACGCCGAGGAATTTCGAGGTAAGTTTCGTTTTTCCGATCCAACGTTTTTCGATTTGGTAATCGTTTTTCGATTTGGTAATCGTTTTGGTAAATTCGAATATATTTTTCGTTTTGGTGATCGTTTTTGGCAACGAACT
>JASDQU010219066.1:7270-17997 GCA_032191745.1 Picea mariana
TCTCCATCTTCTTCTTCTTCAAGTACAAGTTTGAATACTACGTATTCAAGAAAACATTCTCATAAACATAAGCCTGATATGTCATTACTTAAACTCGATGTAAAAAACAAATTCCTATGTATGATGGCGAAGTTAATGATGAGAAACTTGATAATTGGGTTAGACATATGGAGGTATATTGTAATGTGAAACAAATCAAATATGAGGCAACCAAAATCATATTGGCATCGCTTCATCTTGAAGGCATAACTCTCATTTGGTGGCAAAGTAAGATGCAACATGGAACTCAACAAGTTGGTAAGATTTTTCCATCATGGCATGATTTTATTTCTATACTTAGAAAACTGTTCTATCCATTGGGATATAAGGATAAGGATTTAATTGAATGGAAAAGCCTTAATTTAAGGAAAGGACAATTGGTGCAGGAATATACAAATGAATTTCGTAAGATGGCTTTGATGTTAGATATTCCATTGACTACACAAGAAACTTTTATGAAGTATATAGGAGGTTTTCCTACTTATATTCGTAATATTGTATTTATGTTTGGACCTACTCCTCTTGATGAGGTTTATGTTCAAGAAACATATAGTGAAGCAAGAAAAACTGGAGTTGGTGTATCAATGGAATCATCTTCAAAGAAGGATGGCAAAGGAAAATGGAATGGGAAGAAATAAAATTCAGCGACAGTGAAGGAAGAGAAGCTCTCTTGCAAGCATTGCAAGAAAGAAGGGCATGATGATGAGCATTGCTGGCAATTGCACCTAGAGAAGAGACCAAAGTGGTTCAAAGAGAGGAAAGAGAGGTAAAAAGTTGCAACATCAACACGACCAACAAACTTGGGGTCAAATTCAGGCGATGAGACTAAGATCACAACAGTTGGTTTGTCAGGTAAAATTGGTGATGGTTTTGATTCAAGAAGTAAGTTGTTTCATATAAGGGTCATAATGAAACATACTAATATAGATAAATTGATAGATAGTGGATCTCAATCAAAATTAATTTTAGAAGAAGTGGATAAGAAATTGGGATTAAAAACTAAGATGCATCACAAACCCTATTCACTAAATTGGATAAGAAAAGATCATAAATTGCCCATAACAAAGCAATGTATCATAAAATTTGCAATTTCATCTAAGTATGTGGATGAAGTAATATGTGATGTGGGGTCACTAGAAACATGTGAAATGGTCTTAGGCAGCCCTTATTTATATGGTCACAAAGAAACCTTATTTATATGATCACAAAGCAATCTTCTACAGGGAAAAAAATCAATATTACTTGTTTAAGAAAGGCCATGAATATGTTGTACATGCTCATCACATAAAATCAAATCAATCTCTTCTAACAATGGAACAATTAAAGAAGGAACATTATGCAAGCAATACACCTATAATTGTGCCAACTAAAGTAGTTTATCTTAAGCATGAACATGATATCGTTGTACGATGGGAGTTCAATCATACTTTGCTTCAAAACAAGTTAATTTCGTGCAAGCCCATCAAACATATTCGTTCAGTTTCAGTCATATTTATGATGTTATCGCTGCTAATTTTTTCTACATGGATGGTAGTGAATTCAGTAATATGTGAGCAAGTTCAAATGGCTAACAATATGATTTCAGTTGTCATGTTTATTATGCAATTAATTATGATGCGACAGGTGCACTGGACAGAGTTTAAGGACAAACGACAAGTGAGGAGGCCTATACCACGCTTGATGATTGGTTAGTATCCTTTTAGAGGGACAAAAGGTTTTAGTGGGGAGGAATGATCCAAAATGGATCTAGGAAGGCCAAAATTTCAAATCTCTTCGAATCAGATGAAACTAGCACCATCATGTAGGGATCCTTGTGTCAATTCTGGCAGTATATTTTTTTCTGAAAATGGACACCATATGCAAAAGTTATCACGTTCTAAACTTTTTCCCAAACAAGCAAAAAGTCAAAGGTCAAAGTCAACTAGTCAAAGGTCATACAACTGATGTGGAAGATGATGTCAGCAGTACATCATGATGACATCAGCAGTACTTCATGTTGAAGTCAGTATGACACGTGGCAGCACCAGGAATTCCAAGTGTCAGTCATTTTTGGCATTTTCAAGGGTGATTTGGACCAGTGAAAAAGTGACACGCAGCACTATATGGAAGTGACATGTGGAACTATACGGAGGTGACACGTGGTGGTATGGACATGACATGGGCCAATGATAGACAAAAACATGGAAGTACTACAGGATGACATGGAAGTACAGTAAGCTGACTTGGCAATACGACAGGCTGGCATGCCAGTACAGAAGGCTGACGGGGCAATACGAAAGGTTGGCGTGGCGATATAGAAGGTTGGCATGGAAGTTGACTAGGTAGGCTAACGAGGAAGTATGGAAGGGTGACATGGTAGTATGGAAGGATTTCATGGCAACTGACTGGAAAGGATGATGTGGCTCGGGCCAATCAGGGAGTGACATGTGGCCCAATCAAAAGGCACCACGTGGCAGCCCAAATTTGCCAAATGTGGGCTAGGTCAAATTTTTAGGGCCTTGGTCACATGGGGGGGCCACATGACCAGGAGCCCAAGATTTGGGGGTTGTTCCAGTTGTGCTAAATTTGGCGAATTTGGCCAAATTTGGAGGATTTTACCAAATCTCGGCCTAATTTTAGTGGATTTTTTCCTAGAAAATGGGATCTTAGCCCAAAAAGAGCCCAGAAAGAGGGGGGAAATTGGGATTTCAACCCCCAACTCCAAATCTACTTAATCGATATTGTTGTCCATGGAAATGAGTTTCATAAACAATATAATGATGAATAATTCATGAAGTTTAAGCCATTTTTATGTAGGAAAACCATTGAGGAAGCGAACTTTGGAGGCCATTTCCAGGAGATACGCTCAACCTTTTTCAGTGCCGCCAGTTGTGTTGGATTTTTGAGGTCAAGAAGAACACAGCTTGAATAGTTTGTAATCCATTTGATGCATTTTATATGTCCTCTTGAAGCATTGAATATTAGTAAGAAAGCCTCCCCCACTAAGACAAAGGCTCGGAGATGTAGGAAACCTTGTAGAACTCCGTTAACAATCTTGGAGTTATGGTTTGTTGATATCAATGTTTACTTTTTGTTCTATATTATTTATTATGGATAAAACATTATTTCATTTATCTCCTTCTTCTCTTTAATTTCTGAATGGTAAATCAATCAACTCATGCATAAACTTAACCATGGTAAAAGATCAATTTCAGATCACCTAACCATAAAAATTATCCTAAATGATAGTGTCATTACTTGCAACTCAAAAGTGTGGATTAGTGATGCACGATCATGCAGGGGCGTCGATAGAATTCATCATTAAATGCAACAACATATGATGCCCATAACCACGAGCAAGAAAATAAATGTCACCAGTTTGTAGAGGGAACAACGATTTTCAAAATAAAAAGGGGATGGTTCACTTTGGTGTTTTTTTTCATCACTAACGCCTTCATGGAAAAGAACGATTATAGATATGAAGTGGTCATGGAAAGTGTGCATAGTGAAATGACAACAAAATTAGTGACAAATTGTGAGAACGAATTCCCTAGCTAGAAAACCCTAATCGGTCAAGCATACACGCAATAGCAATCGTGATGTCACATTCAAGCCACATTTTCTAATCTTAAAACTAGTTTTCAAAACTCGTCGACCAGTCACATCTTTAAAAAATTTGGGGTTTTCCTAATTTTATTGTCTACTCATCCCCAACTAGTTTCAGGGTTCTGATTTTACCTCCTAGCTCTAGTCTTAGTCGTTATCTGAAGTACCTTTCATTTGTTATCTTTCTACGTTGGTAGACAATGTTGCAACCATACCTTAAACTCCTCAAATGACCTCCTATTATCTTGGGTTTCGACCTCTTCATGTTGATATACCCTCTTCCTTTCCACTATCAAAATCGCAAGAAATTCTAATAAATGGGTGTGACCTAGTTTTCCTTATTCAAACTTCATTTGCTTGTTTCCTTGGGAAGTATCTTAGACAGAAGTGGGTCGTCCTTAGTTACAATGAAGTTGTTGGATTTTGTTTCATATACTAGGTTTGAAATACTTTGATTCATGAAACAATTAGACATGTTAGAAAGTGAAATTATTCAATGTTTTGGTCGCTACTGGTGTTGTCCTTACATGTGTTTTATGATTAGAATTTAAAGTATGTGTTAAATGATTATTACAGCAGTGGTATTTATGGTGACACCAGCAAGCATAAGAGGAAATGTGTCAGGTGCGCCAGGATAAATGAGAATAATTCCTCTTATTGCATACCAGAAAGACATGCCACTAAGTTGTTTTATCCCCATCGGCAATAAAGAAACAAAGTTCGTCAATCCCCATCAGAAACAGAGAAACAAAGTTCTTCGATTTCCATCAGTGGAGATGAAAGGAACGAAGTCAATGTCATTGGTGACCATAAGGAAATTAAAGTAGATGAAAAATGAAATCCATGGAAGTTGACATGGGGCATAATGAAATTTGCATAACAAAACTGTGATTACTTGCAGTCCAATCTAATCATGTTCATGGAGTGTTACAAAATTGGTCTATTTCACAACATTTTTTATCAGGTTTACCAAATTAACAAGGTGTGTTTGGAGTCTTGTTTGGTTTCCATGTTGGTGGTATAGGTGTACCAAAACTTAGTGCAAATTTTCCTGACAAAGAATAATCATGGATCAAGAAACTAAAAAAATATATCTAGCATTGTCATCTGATTACAAATTGTACAAGGAGGTTGGTCAAGGTATTAGTTCCACTGTATACCGAGCACTTTTCATACCATCATTTGATCTAGATTATTTTGAGAATGACATGAAGACAAAAATATAGTAGAGATATAACAAGGAAATACACAAAGATATTTCTAGAAACACAGAAATATAGTGAAACCCAACTTCTATTAATGAACAAGAGAGAAAAAAACATTGTAGAACACAAATTGCAAGACTGGGGTAGCTTATCTTTGAAAAGAAAGAAATGTTGGCTATGCTCCATTCATAACAAGATTTAGATCACACTCCATTGCATGATTAAAGGTCCTCCTTCACCTCAATTATATATGAGAGAGTGGGAGGAAAACAATTCCCATGATGCATGTGGGATAAATTAATCTAAGTTTATAAAATACCATAGGAATGTAAAACACTAGGACTTCCCAAGCGGTCACCCATCCCAGTACTACTCTAGCCCAGGCGTGCTTAACTATGAAGTTCTAATGGGATTTGGTGCATTAACGCTATGCTATAGGCATGTACATAAGACCACTAGGAAATCATTACATGATGTCTATAATTAACAAATGAACATGGTATTACATTCCATTCCCCATCAAAAGGGTGAATATCATGGTTTATCAAAACCATAGCTCAAAATGTTGATCCAATGGAAAAGGTGGATGGCCAACGAGATCCACCTAGATCACTCCTCCCCCCTTAGGAAGTAATGGTCCCTATTGTTTCAATTTCCCTTGGGAGATGGGAAAACTTCTGTTGAATCTGAGCTTTGATGAGTTGCTTTCCTTGTTGAAGTAGATTTCATTCTTGTACGTTTCACATGGAAGGATGTCATGAGCCTGTTAGAGGTGTTCAATCCATTCAACATATCTAGCTGCACAATATTCCTTAGTCCGAGTGTGGGATGACTTTTTGGATGACTTTGTCGATGAAGATGCAACGGAAATATTTGTATCAATGGGGGTTGATGGTTGGAACCCCAAGCACACCTGAAAAGGGTCATGACTAATAGAGTTATGTAGAACATATGGAAGAATATTATTCTCTTTGTGTTGCTCTACAATATTGTTGACCTGCTTCTATTGGATAGAAACATCTTGGGTCGAGGTTGTAGTGGTCATAGTGACCTCTTGTTCACCATCTGACTAGATCGTGAAGAGGGAAAACTTTGTGGTCTGATGGTGTATGGTTGGGGGTGTGACATTGTTGGAAACTTCAATCTCTTAACAACCTCAGCTGAGATCAGGTTCTTATGACTCCCAATGTCAACAATGAAATGCAATGGAGTCCCCTTTACTCACATCTGCGAGTGGAAGAGGTGCTCCCCCTCCTCAATCTCCTCTGATTATTCTAGTTGTATTGTTGTGGCCACGACGGTAGCAGTGGGTTCTACATAGATGATTTGTTTTCCTTTATTGTGCTCTGAATCAAAGTCTAAGTTAGGTTCTGATTATTTTTCTTTGAGCTTGGCCACCAATGATTGTTTCGAGTGACATTCATCGGTGTTGTGCCAAGGGATTTTATGGATCTCACACCACTTTCCGGTGTCTTTATTAAACTTCTCGTTACCATTATTTCCCTTTGTCTTGGACTGGATCTCTTGAGGTTGGCCTTCCTTCCTAAGACATGCTTCATTCTGTGAGTTAGGGACACCTTTGCCATACTTTTGTTGTGGCATATTTTCAAACTTGAACTCCCTCTTACTCTGTTGCTTGAATTTTTGCTCAATTTTGACCGCATATTGATAAGCAACTCTCAGTGAGGTGATGTCTAAGAAATCAATCTCTATTTGTATGTACCTGTGAAAACCATTGCGGTACTTCAATATCAAGTGTCACTTGGATTCTTTGATACCCAACTTTGAGTGCAAGGTATGAAAGATGTTAGTGTACTCCAACATCGTCTGGTTTCTTTTCTGATGTAGAGTTATCCATCTCATGTACTGGTCATCATATTTTTCGACAAGGTATATCTCCTCCTTTAGAGAATCTACAAAAGATGCCCAAGTGGGTTCTCTCCTGAATGGTGTAGACTCATCCACGATGTGCCTCTCCTAGTAATATTTCCACCAATATTTGACATGGGGAATGGATTTAAGGAGCGCGAAGGTGATCTTTTCATTGTTGGAAAAATTTTGGACAGAATAATAACCTTCTAGTAGATTCAACAATTTTTCTAGAGACCCTACATCTATCTGGCCTTCAAATAAGGGGATATCAAAATTGACTTCTACCCAGAAGGGTTTCACAGCTTCCAAATGGTTTTTTTTCGAAGATTCCTTGGCTGCCAACTATAGCAGTTGAAGGATATGAGAAAATTTTTACATTATCCTGTTCCTATGTCACATGAGGGCTTCCTCGAGAAACATCTTGAAAGGATCTCCTTCTTTGTCATCTCTCTTTTCTTCTGCCATGGGAGGTTTCTTGGGCTGGCGAGATTGGTTGTCCTCAAGATAAAATAGCTTGAGACCCAACTCTCTATACCCTGACCTCGTCGAAGACATTCTCTCAAAAATGACAACAAGCAGACTGCTCCGATACCACTGATCTAGATTATTTTGAGAACAACATGAAGAAAAAAATATAGTGGAGATATAACAAGGAAATACACAAATATTTGCCAGAAACATAGAAATATAGTGAAACCCAACTTCTATTAATGAACAAGAGATAAAACCATTATAGAACACAAACTAGAAGAATGGGGTAGCTTATCTCTAAAAAGAAAGAGATGTTGGCTACACTTAATTTGAAACAAGCTTTACATCACACTCCATTGCATACTTAAAGGACCTCCTTCACCTCAATTATATATGAGAGAGTGAGAGGAGAATAATTTCCATGATTCATGTGGGATAAATTAATCTAAGTTTATAAAATACCATAGGCATGTAAAACACTAGGACTTCCTAGGTGGTCACCCATCCCAGTACTACTCTAACCCAATCACGCTTAATGGTGGAGTTCTAATGGGATATGGTGCGTTAATACTATGCTATAGGAATGTACATAACACCACTAGGAAATCATTATATGATGTTTGTAATTAAAAAATGAAGATAGTATTACATTCCATTCCCCATCAAAAGGGTGAATATCATGGTTTATCAAAACCATAGGCTCAAAATGTTGATTCAATGGAAAAGGTGGAAGGCCACTGAGATCCACCTGGATCATTGTTGTTGTCAAAGTTTTGGAGTTGGAGAAGTGAAATAACAAGCTAGATGGGATTCATCGAGAAGCCCAAATAATGAGATTGATTGACCATCCCAATCTTTTGAAGGAGCATTTTTCTTTTATAGTATATCATAGTATTTGGGTTGTAATTCCATACATGTCTAGGGAATCTTGTCTTCACATAACGAAGTCTGCCTACCTAGATGGGTTTGCAGGGAAAGTCATCGCAACCTTTCTAGGAAATGGTAGATATGTGCTTAGTAAAAGATCCTACAAAGTGGCCATCATTAGCAAATCTATTGAAACATCACTTCTTCAAACATACTCGTTTAAATGACTATGTGGCTCGAAAAATTCTTGATGGCTTACCTCTTCTTGGTGAACGTTGTAAGATATTGAAGCTAAAAAAAATGGATAGAGTGGAAAAAAATAAAATGTCTTATGAAGAAAAAGAAGAGATGTCATGGAGTAAATACATCGAAAGTATTAGAACTTGGAATTTTAATATAGAGGATTTGAAAGCTCAGGATGCTTTGATTCAAGATGATGATAAAATCACCTCCACAAAGGAACAACCATGGAATGTGAAACCAAACTCAATTCTTGATTATTTGAGTTGTGTCCACACAATGCATGATGATGATACAGAGACAGAGTCTAAGCGCAGAATCTAGAACAACCAGTTGCCCGAAGAGCTTAAATGAATGTGCACCGATGTGACCACTCGAAGAATTTTCCAAGACAGGCGCTAGTTCTCTCTCAACAAAATTTGAAACTTGGCCTTTGGTTCACCTGAGATAGTTCCCAAGAAGTCCTTTAGTTTACATGAGAGGAGTTCTTTCAATGCGCTCTGATGCAATTCAGAGGAGTCCCCACTATCTCCTTCAAAAAGGGACAACACCCCTATATTGTTGTTTGTATTTCAGTCATAACATTTGACTCGGACTCTTGTTTCACACGTTCTTTATACCATTGGAAATTTATTTTCAATATATAAATATTTAAATTACATGATTTGAGATATTCCCTGCTAATGATATACATTTTTTACAAAGAGAACATACACTATGGTTATAGCCTTAGATAACACAACACTTCAACTGCAAGCAAAGGAGCTATGAACTAAACTCAGGGAAGCATATACAAACTCTTGTTTAGTTAATGTTTCAGTTCTATGGTTTCAAATGATTATGTATAAAAATTTATTTCAAGGTTAATCTGAGGCCATTGATTCGTCACATGTTGATATGGTGCCAGGTATCAATTTCGCGAGGAAGTAATACTCAACATCCCCGTGACACGATCTACTACCAAGGACAAAAAATTAGCAGTAACAACAACCACCATAGTGATAGAGGAGCAACAATGAAAATATAATCCAAATGGTTGAAGAAAATATTCAAACCTCATGACGATCGACTTTCCAACTTGGATAATGAAGATGTTTCCATGTACAGACTGGTCTTCATGGCGAGTAGGGTATGCTATGGCTGAAATCTATGAGGTCCCACCAACACTAGTAACAAATTTGAAATGTAATTTCAATCTTGTTCTCGCATCGCCACAAAGAGGCTAAAGAAAAAGGTTGGTAAATGAAAGGTCATGCAAGTAGGAAGAAAGAAAAGATTCATATTGTGCCCAAATAAATACTAAGATTGTACCTAAAGAAAGGCATTTTAGATCTTCAAACATTGTACATTTATGAACTATTTGGGGAATACAGTTTCAACTAAAATCGAGAATCCATTCCTTGGAGCTTTGATGTACTATTGTTGAAACTATGTATAACTCACCCAACCCCATAAGCACCCTTTTAGGGAATGGGGTATTAAATTTTCTCTTTTCCTCGGTATTCTCAAATCCTCCTCTAGATTATACCATTGTCTTCTTCTCATGAAGAGATTTCCAATGACTATATCCATGCTCAGAACTGATCTATGGTCAAAAGTGACAGCTTCTTAAAGTTCCTTACACCCTCATTGATCCAAAGTCGCTCACTACCAGTTTGCTTCCTATTACTTGCAACATCTAATGCAGCATTGGCATGGTACCTGTTAGCTGACCCATAGGGCCCTCCGAATCAATGACTCCCTCTGATAGATCTAACAGTCCTCATAGTTGAGTGATTAACGACTTCGATCACCTATCGAAGTCTCTTCGTCGGAGTTCCTTTGTTTCAAGCACTCAAACCACTCTAACAAACTCTCTCTGACCTCACATACTCCGGTGGATATGACCTACATATCCAATGACCTTTATTACTTCGAAGTTTCCAATTCGAACGACAATTAACAACCCTTCCCCTACTCCAACTACACTTAGCTTATGGGGACCCTCAAATATCTACGACTGATATTGAATCTTGCTTGCCACCTTGGTCGTTGTTACCATTGTTTATATGTATCCTAACATGACATGTGGCTCAATATCCACTTGACACGTGGACCCATCATGATGTGCCATGTCACCATAGGGTACAAAGGCTTGTTCGACCAAAGATTGAAATTTTTCAATTTACTATAAACAGATTAAGATACTTAATTAATGATTTCTTAAAATACCACTCCTCGATATTTATTTAGTTAATCCTCGTTAGGGATAATCAATCTTCACAAACCAATCACACCCCCCTGGAATTACATTTTTACTTAGCCTACTAATTCATTTAAATACCATTCTTGAAATGATTATCTTATAAGTTAATTAGTTATATTATGTTCTAATATAATTAATTAAATTGTAATTATACATAGGTTAATTAACATTTATTATCATATAATAAAAGGACCTAACTTATA